>CM074279.1:2535000-2600000 GCA_037194245.1 Opsariichthys bidens
GTGAGTGAGAGAGTGAGTGAGTGAGTAAATGAGAGAGTGAGTGAGAGAGTAAATGAGAGAGTGAGTGAGAGAGTAAATGAGTGAGTGAGTGAGTGAGTAAATGAGAGAGTGAGTGAGAGAGTAAATGAGTGAGTGAGAGAGTAAATGAGAGAGTGAGTGAGAGAGTAAATGAGAGAGTGTGTGAGTGAGAGAGTGAGTGAGAGAGAGTGAGTGAGTAAATGAGAGAGTGAGTGAGAGAGTTAATAAGAGAGTGAGAGAGTAAATGAGAGAGTGAATGAGAGAGTAAATGAGAGAGTGAGTGAGAGAGTAAATGAGTTAGTGAGTGAGTAAATGAGAGAGTGAGTGAGAGAGTAAATGAGAGAGTGTGTGAGTGAGAGAGAGTGAGTGAGAGAGAGTGAGTGAGTAAATGAGAGAGTGAGTAAATGATAGAGTGCGTGAGTGAGTAAGAGAGTGAGTGAGAGAGAGAGTGAGTGAGAGAGTGAGTGAGAGAGTAAATGAGTGAGTGAGTGAGTGAGTGAGTAAATGAGAGAGTGAGTGAGAGTAAATGATTGAGTGAGAGAGTAAATGAGAGAGTGAGTGAGAGAGCAAATGAGTGAGTGAGTAAATGAGAGAGTGCGTGAGTGTGTGAGTGAGAGAGTGAGTGAGAGAGACTGCTATATGCACTAGTTCCTCCCAGTCTTTTAGCTCCCGCTATATTTCCCAAGACAAAACAAGAAGTGTGTAGTGAGCTTCTGAAATAAAGAAGCAAAATGTTTCCTCTGTGTGTTTGTGGTTTTTGGAGTCATAAAGCACAAATGTGTTCTTTCTGTTAGACCAGAGGAAAACTACACACCGAATAATAGACTTCATACTCTAAACGTTGGTCAGCTGCATGTTACATGTTTTTACAGACTCTTGTTCCTTAAAACCTGTAACCTATAAGTCTTCTTGTGAATGTTAAACAATACAAATTTTGAAGTCATTATAGTGTGATGTTATTCGTTCATTTTATTGTAAATATTAGATTAATGCTCCCTGTGGAATATCTGCAGAGTACAGATCAACAAAATAGAAAATTTCAAACGAATGACCGTCAGCATATCCTCACTTCCCCACCTGTGTCACCTCGGAGCTCAGATGTTTTGACAGGAAACCCCAGGCTAAAAGTTTCAGAGTTTTCTGCAGGACTCGAGTGTTCAGTAAAGCTCTTCTATTGTTATTAATGCAATGGAGTCATTTTAAATATAAATTTATGGTAGCACTTTATTTTACAGTCCTGTAAACGTAGCACCTTCTTCAGTTCTCTCTTGACAAGTACACTGAAAGTACATTGAAAAATGAAAAATAATGTGCAACCAAATGTATCTTGAATGAGGGGTCATTGTTATTTAAAAGCTGAAGTGTGTGGCTTTTTTAATATAAAATACTACTTGTGTAATGTAATGTGTAGTAGAAGTATAAAAAAGCTTGGTAACACACATTCGCACAGGGAACCCTATAAACTATTTACTACGACTTTTCCCTCAATAAACTCCTAATTACCTGCTTATTGATAGTCAGTAAGGTTGTAAAGTTTAGGTATTGTGTAGGATTAAGAATGAAGAATAAGGTCTTGCAGAATAATATGTGCTTAAGTGCTAATCAGGGTTGGGGAGTAACGAAATACAAGTAACTTAGTGACGTATTTAAAATACAAAATTTGAGTGACTGTATTTCTGACAGTTACATTTTAAATGGGTGGTAATCAGATTACAGTTACATCTGAAAAGTGTTTTAGATTACCAAAGTGATTACTTTGAGTTTTAATGTCATTTAAACAGCGATTGGTGATTCTCTGACTCTGACCGTCTGAAAAAGAGGAGTTCAGTTTCATGTTTTCCACTGTTTTCATGTTTTGTGAGTCATTTTATAATTCACTCGTCACTGCAACTTTTTCTCACAATTTGTTTTTTTTCCCTCACAATTGTGAGTTTGCATTTCACAATTCTGACCTCTTTTTCTAAGAATTGTGAGATTTAAACTCACAATTGGAAGTTATAAAGTCAGAATTGGGAGATAGAAACTTGCAATACTGACTTTTTTTCTTGCAATTGTGAATTTAGTATGTGAGTTTATATCTCATAATTCTGACTTTATAACTCACAATTGCAACTTTATATCACACAATTCTGAGGGAAAAAGTCAGAATTGTGAGATAAAAACTCACAATGACCTTTTTTGTGTTTGTTCCACACTTATTAGTATTCCAAAGTATTCTAAAGTATTTAGATGAAGTGACTAAACTTGAGTAATGTAACGAAATACGTTACAATGACTTTTCAAAGTATGTATTTTGTAGTGAAATGCATTTTAAAAGTAACCCACCCAGTCCTGGTGCTAATAAATAGCCAATATTCTAGTAATATCCATGCTAATAAGCAACTTGTTAAAAACTTTTAAATAAAGTGTTACCGCTTGAGTGACCAAGACACAACTTCTGACTTAACCAAAGGTGTGAGTTTGTGGAGTCGGACCTTTTTGCAACAAGGATTGAAGTAATTAAAAAACTGACACTGACTCTCAGTCATTGGTAAAAGTTAGATTATCTAATAGCCAAGCCTGAATAAACTGTTCTCAAAGCAGCTGCCCACACACTAGTCTCGTGTAGCCTTCCAGACTGACGGCAAAAGGTCCGGACTAAGAGGACGTTTGACTGACACGTAATGCCGTTTGGTCCCAAGTCATGTTTAGGGTCTTAAAAATGTAAAGTCAATGTCCCTACAGCAACAGTGCATCTAATAAATGATTCATTCAAGAACATGAATGAACGGAACCGCGAACTTCACATACTTTTTAGAATCCAGCGTTTAGTTGATGTCTCAGTTGATGCCGTTCTTCCACGAGGGAGTTTGGCATCACGGCATTTGTTTCCAGGTGGTCCGTTAAAAAAAACGTGACACACGTGTCCTCCAGATATCCTGTCGGATTCAACCCACCAGATGACGATTTCAAAACTCCTGAAGTGTTTCCAGATAAGTGTGCCATATGCTTCAGGCATTCAGCCAACAGTCTGTGTGCGTGACGTCTGAGGCTGAGACTACCTACACGCAGACAAGACTACACTATAAGAGCGCTTAAATGTCATATGCTGGAAAGAAACTATACTTTTACTTATACTACAAATCATGCCATGGGCTAATATTCCAGTTTGTTCTTATTTTTGAAAGGCACAGCGGGAATAGGAAAAAGTGTCTGTTTGTTCACCGTCATGTTTGCTGAATCTTAGAACATCAAAGTGATCCGAATGCGATCACACAATCAGAATGTCATCTCTGGACAACAGAGGAAGGAAATGTGAAACCTTTTTATGCATCATCAGTTTGTGTTGCTATTCTAAGCTGGTTTCAGGCCTCACATAGGTACTTTCATTTCAATGACAGGCCTTTAGTAATCCGCGGAAAGAAATGCTCAGTATAGCTGTGGGTTTTTATTTATTTATTTTTCTGGTTCATGGCTTATCATCCACACCACGTCATGTCATTTTCTGCCTATAGTGTGCGGCTCTCATGGGAGTGTTAAACAAGGTTAACATGATCATCTCTGCATTATAGAGATTCAAAAATTCAAAGAAAAACAACTAGCAAAAGTGTTGTTGTTTCCACTTTCATCTCGACTGTGAAATGTCTCAGTTACGTATGTAACCCTGTGTAATGATGAGTGAGTCCCCGGGTTTAGATCCAAATGTAGCTTTATTCAGAGACGTAGTCAGACAGGCAATGGTCTAGTCAATAGCGAACAGAAGTAACAGGGAAAAGGCAGACTCGTAGTAATAATCCAGGCTGAGGTCAAACAGGCAGGCAGATAAACATCGATGACAGGAAACGGGCAGGATCGGGAAACAGGGAAACCAGACAGGGAAAACATGCTCGGGACTGTAATACAAGAGCAGTGTCCGAAAGCGCCCACTCATTCACTCGTTCACTAACCCCTATATAGTGCACGGCAGTCGAGCGCACTATATCAGCAAAGAGTGAACGAAAATGAGTGACGCTGACGTTAATAGAGACAACACAGACAATCTCGTCATTAACATTTCCTATACCCGTCTGTAATATGTCCTGTTTAGCTTCATGACTTGTATATTACTGTTTATTTGTCATGTTTAATGAGAATAAAGAGAGAATAAAAACACCTGCGTCATGCTATTATTATTATATACACTGTACAGCAGTTCACTAACATATGAGAAAAATCGACCAAATTATCATATGATAATAAGTATATATATTATGACATAAACCTGTATCATTTCGCTTCAAAATATCTTTACAAAGACGTTCTAATTAATAAAAAATTACACTTACATTTGTAGAAGTTGCCACTTACGGTATATGTCATAATATATGCCATATTTATTTTTCTTTCGCGCTCGATCGTCATATCGAGTTGGATTTTGGGTAACGGCGCTTTAACGAGTGTACATCAAACGTACGCTCAAAATCAGAGAGCATTGCATAACAGCTGACAGGGTGATCAGTGACTGGGTGAGGGGTTTATGGGAAATGTAGTGTGGTGTATGGAGTCCAAGATGTGAGATGCGACCTCTGGTGGTAGGTGAATGGAACATGACGTAGCGGATTCATTACACCCTGGTTCCCTGAATAGGGAATGAGACGCTGCATCAGTAGCTGACACTATAGGAACACCCAGAACTAACGATCGTCTGAAACCTGAATAGAAACAAACCAATTCATTGGCTGATGGCACTGCCTCTGCCCCTCGAGGCACTGTGTGCTTCATAAAAAAAAAGCACTTGCGCCAGGTTTTATCGAAATGAGCAGAAATGAAGGAGTATGGGGAAGTAAATCAGTGATATTCCCTTAAAAGAAAGATATTCATTTGTCACCACCATATCTGACGAAAACCAATTCTGCCACTTGGACGGTTCATAAAAAATGACTCCTAAGACGAAGATGGAAACAAGTCCAGTATATTTGCGATTTATTCTGGAAAAGATGGATGAGAGAGTACCTGCCACTAATGCAAGAAAGGCAGAAATGGTACGAAGTGAGAACAAATCTTAACTCAGGAGACATTGTTCTTATTGTGGACGATGCATCAGCCAGGAGCTCTCGGCCAATTAGACGGATCACAAAGATTTGACCTGACAAAAGAGGACATGTGTTATGGATATAGACTCACAACAAGGTAAAAATGAATATGAGAGTTTATTTGCCGAATCACGGATCGGAAAAAACATTGGTAAGTAATACTTTAAGTTGGTAAACAATGTTGATTCTGACAGTCTTTTGTATTGCAGATGATGAAGGAGGTCGTGGATGAGAGCCGCAGAGCACACACTTCGGTGAAGGGAGTCGAGTATGGAGAATGGGAACACTGGAGACACGGAGGATTAGGAGAGACAATGACACGCAGGAGGTGAGTAGAGCAGGTAAGTGAGTCCTTACTCATGATCGAGACCCGACGCAGTGCCAGAGTGAAGTGTGTGCTCTTACACTGCTGTGGTGATGAGGATCAGGTGTGGGTAATCAATACTCAGGTGATGGTGCTCTATGTAATCGGACGGTGACAGAGCCTGCCTGACGTCTGACAACATGTTTGACGTGTCATGGTTAGAACAAAGTCCAACATACTGGAAAGACCTATTAATAAGGTGTCTTCTTCAAGAGTAACTTTAATAGTAACGGCCTGCAGAGTTAGCAAGTTATTTTTAATGAAGTTAGTGATTACTGTAGCGTGCAACTTAACTGATGTGCTACACCTAGTAATGATATTTAGTATGGGCCATAGTAGTGAATGGTGGACAAGATCTTGTTTGATTCAATAAATTGTATTAACATAGGAAATAGTTTCCTTTTGTAGTTGGTTTCAATTGGATAAATCACAGATATGAACACTTAATTGGTAACAGTGGGAATCAAAACAGTTAACCAACTCTGTTTCTTATTGGACCAAGATTTCAACAGCTTCAATTCAACTTCAAGTTTCACGCTCTACACAGAATAAAAATAAAAACAGTAATGTGTGCATCTTCCACTTTGAGCAAGGTATTTTTACAATAACATAACTGTAGCGGGGTTCAACCGTAATTCGTGTTGGCAAAGGAAGAGGACAGGGTCGGGTTGGACTGCTGCTGTTTATTCACACTCAAACGTTTACAATAACTCAAATATCCTCGTTTCACGCGCTCCTGCGCTCACAATCAAAGTCCACGGGGTCTCTTTCCAGCCGTTCGTTCACTCACATTCACGTTCGTTTCCCGCAGTCGCAGCAGCAGTCCAGCTCTCTCTCCCCGTTTCGCCGTCTGCGCGTCCCTTATAAGCCGTCTCTCCACGCCAATCACTGTAATCAGACGCAGGTGTTCGTTATTTGCGCTTAACCCACTTACTCACCGCACTTCTCCCGATTCGCTCTCCGGTCGCAGACCGCGCTGAACCACGCCTCCCCCGCCACATACCCCCACCGCCCGACTCAGGCCGGGGAACCGTCCGGCCTGCAGCCCCCCCCCCCATTCCTGGAGAGGAAGTCTGCCACAGCCATCTGCGTCCCCGGTCTGTGGACCACCTTGAACTTAAAAGGCTGTAACGCCAGATACCACCGAGTGATCCGCGCGTTGGTATCCTTCATGCGGTGAAGCCACTGCAGGGGGGCATGGTCCGAACAGAGGGTGAACTCCCGCCCCAGGAGATAGTATCTAAGGGTGAGGACCGCCCACCTGATGGCCAAACACTCCTTTTCAATGGTGCTGTATTTAGTCTCTCTCTTCGAGAGCTTACGACTAATATACAGCACCGGGCGCTCCTCTCCCCCCACCTCCTGGGACAGGACCGCGCCCAGCCCCCTGTCCGACGCATCAGTCTGCAACAGAAAAGGGAGAGAAAAATCAGGAGAATGTAAAATGGGTCCGCCACAGAGAGCAGCCTTAACCTGGGTAAACGCCCGCTGACACTGCTCTGACCACTGGACCGGATCTGGTGCTTCCTTTTTAGTTAGATCAGTCAGCGGGCTGGTGAGGTCCGAATAATTAGGTACAAACCTTCTATAATATCCCGCCAGCCCAGGAACTGTCTAACCTCCTTTTTGGTCTTTGGCCTCGGGCAAGTCGCAACTGCTGCCGTCTTATCAATTTGGGGACGCACTTGCCCGTGACCTAAGTGAAAGCCCAGATACCTGACCTCCACGCGCCCAACCGCACACTTCTTCGGATTCGCCGTGAGCCCAGCCACCCTCAGCGCCCTCAGCACTGCTCTTAAATGCTCCATATGCCGCCGCCAGTCATTACTATAAATGATGATGTCGTCCAAGTACGCGGCGGCATAGGCAGCATGGGGCCGTAGAATACGGTCCATCAGACGCTGAAAACGTGGCCGGTGCCCCGAACAATCCGAACGGAAGTGTAACGAATTGGTGCAATCCGAACGGCGTCGTGAAGGCTGTCTTTTCCTTGGATACTGGCGTTAAGGGGATCTGCCAATAGCCTTTCGTTAAATCCAGTGTCGAGTAAAATCGAGCCGTGCCTAGCCGATCAAGCAGTTCGTCAATCCGCGGCATTGGATACGCATCGAATTTTGACACCGCGTTCAGTTTGCGATAGTCCACACAGAACCGAACCGAGCCGTCGGTTTTTGGAACTAAAACTATCGGGCTCGCCCAATTACTGTTGGACTCTTCTATTACCCCCATCTCGAGCATCGCCTCTAATTCTGTCTGAACCACCTTTTTCTTGTGCTCAGGCAGGCGATACGGCCGGCTGCGCACTACCACACCGGGCTCCGTCTCGATATGGTGCTGAATGAGCGCCGTTCGGCCCGGTAGGGGTGAAAACACATCGGCAAACTCCGCCTGCAATTTAACCACGTCAGTGAGCTGTTGGGGCGAAAGATGATCCCCCCCGGGGCCAGGGCGAGAGAATGCGGTTTGACGCTTGCCTCTGGCCCGAGATCATCTTCCTCACTCACTGCCGCCACCAGCATCACTGACTCCGCCTCATTCCATTTTTTAAGGAGGTTGAGGTGATATATTTGACGTGCCCCACTCCTATCGGTCCGAATCACCTCATAATCGAGATCTCCGACTCGCCGTGTAACCTCAAAGGGTCCTTGCCACTTCGCGAGTAATTTAGAGCTCGAGGATGGCAGCAATACAAGTACTTTCTCTCCCGGGGTGAATTTACGCAACCTGGATCCCCGGTTGTACAGCCGGCTTTGTTTGTCCTGAGCCTGGAGCAAATTCTCCATAGATAGCCGCCCCAATGTGTGGAGTTTTGCTCTCAGGTCCATGACATATTGAATTTCATTTCGGCTTTGTGAGGGTCCGTCCTCCCAAGTTTCTCTTAGAATGTCCAGCACCCCTCGGGGCTGACGGCCATAGAGCAACTCGAACGGGGAAAACCCCGTGGAGGCTTGGGGGACCTCTCGCACAGCGAACAAAAGGGGATCCAGCCATCTATCCCAATTTTTGGCGTCTTCGTGAACGAACTTACGAATCATGGTTTTCAACGTGCGATTAAACCTTTCCACCAGACCATCTGTTTGTGGGTGGTAGATGCTGGTGCGGATCGATTTAACGCCCAATAATTCATATAGTTCGCGTAATGTACGTGACATAAACGCCGTGCCCTGATCGGTGAGGATCTCTTTAGGGATCCCCACCCGGGAGATTATGCGAAACAGTGCGTCCGCCACACTTTTTGCTGAAATGTTGCGGAGAGCCACTGCTTCCGGGTACCGGGTTGCATAGTCCACCAGGACTAATGCAAACCGATGCCCTCTTGCGGATCGTTCTAACGGCCCGATCAGGTCCATCGCAATCCTTTCAAAGGGGACCTGCATCAAAGGTAGAGGGCGCAATGGCGCTTTTGGTGCGGCCGCTGGATTTACCAGCTGACATTCACGACATGCCGCGCACCACCTGCGAACATTCTCGTGAATGCCTGGCCAAAAAAATCGGGCCGTGAGCCGATTTAGTGTCGACGCTTGTCCTAAATGCCCTGCCATGGGATTGCAATGAGCCGCCTGGAAAAGCATTTCCCGACGGCTTTTGGGTACTAACAACTGTGTTGTATCTTCCTTTGTTTGAGTGTCTTGGGTCACTCGATACAACCGATCCTTTATTATAGCAAAATATGGGTAGGAGAGCGGACGTCCCGGCTGGAGAGGCTGACCGTCTATACATTGGACCTGGTTAAACGCGTTCTTCAGCGATTCGTCCTGGGACTGTTCCAGAGGAAAATCATCGCGCTCCGAGAAAATCAGTTTCCCAGGCTCGCTCCTTTCCTCTGGCACAATCTCCCGTGGTCCTAATTCTGCCTCTCCCACCTGGACGCGCGCACCCCCCCTTGCCTTATTTTCCCCCCAAGAAACATCCGTGCACAACTGCCCCAATAATTTATTAAAATCTGGCCAATTCGTTCCCAGAATTAACGGATGTCGGAGATGCGGGTTAACTGCTATCTCGATTTTTTGTTCTCTCCCTCTAAATTTAACCACTGCAGGCATTAAGGGATATTTCACCACATCCCCGTGCACACACCGTACCTGAACCATGCGGCTCGTATCCAATGCCCCGGGTTGAATCAAACTTTGGTGGATCGAGGTCTGGTTACAACCTGAATCCACCAAGGCTTGATAAGTACCCCCCCAATACTCACAGGTATTTGGTACCAGCCAGCCTGATCGGGGGCAGCCTGCGGGGCATCCGGGACCCGGATCACGGTCCCCACCTCCATCACCGGACACCGATCAACAAAATGATCCGGATCCCCGCAACGCCAGCAGGCCGGCCCAGGCGCCCCCGCCGCCCTAGCGGCGGGAAGTGGGTTAAGAGGTTGGCGTGGAGAGAGGGCGGCGTCCGCCAGCGGTTCCAGGTCGGTAGCGGCCAGCCCCCCCCTCCTGGGCGGGATTCGGGGAACCGCCCTGTACTCCTGCCCGTTCCCACCCCGCCCCCGGGGCGGGACTCGCGGTGGGCCTGGCGGGCGGGACCTAGGAAGAGGGACAGGGCGAGAGACAGGAGGAGAGAGAGAGAGAGAGGAAGGAGAAGAGAGAGAGATAGCGGGGAGAGAGTCCCCGACCCCGGAGCACGCCACCATCTGGTCCTCTGCGAGTTGGACGGCCGAGTCCAGCGACGTCGGGCGGTGGCACTGGACCCACTCTGCCGTTTTCCGTGGCAGGCGGGTGATAAACTGCTCCAGCACCACACGGTCGATGATGTCCTCGACGCTGCTTTTCTCGGCCTGCAGCCACTTACGGCAGGAGTCCCGGAGCTGTTGAGCCATCACGAAGGGCCGACCGCACGCACCCAGATCCAGCGAGCGGAAGCGTTGTCGGTGCTGTTCTGGGCTCCGGCCGACCCGCTGCAGGATGGCTCTCTTGAGGTCGTCGAAGACCAGGAGGTTCGGAAACCGGCAGTTGATGGGCCGCCAGCTGCGCCTCCCCCGACAGGAGCGGAATGAGTCTTAATGGCCACTGCTCCTTGGGCCACGCCCCGGCTACCGCTGTCCTCTCGAATAGCTCGAGGAAGGCTTCTGGATCGTCCTGTGGCCCCATCTTACTCAGCGGCAAATGTGGAGCCGGGGAAGGGGGAGGGGCTGGCGCGGCCGGAACCTCCCGGTCCATCCAGCTCCGGAACCTCTCGCGGTCCTCCTGCTGCGCCTGGAGCATGACCTGGAACCGGCGCTCCAGGTCCTGACGCATGTCCAGTAACGCCTGGTGTTGTTCCTGATGGAGGGCCGCGAGGGATGTGACGATCTCCGTAAGCGGCGGATTCATGATGGCGGCGGCTTCCTCTTCCTTGATCCCGGGTTTCGGCACCAGTGTAGCGGGGTTCAACCGTAATTCGTGTTGGCAAAGGAAGAGGACAGGGTCGGGTTGGACTGCTGCTGTTTATTCACACTCAAACGTTTACAATAACTCAAATATCCTCGTTTCACGCGCTCCTGCGCTCACAATCAAAGTCCACGGGGTCTCTTTCCAGCCGTTCGTTCACTCACATTCACGTTCGTTTCCCGCAGTCGCAGCAGCAGTCCAGCTCTCTCTCCCCGTTTCGCCGTCTGCGCGTCCCTTATAAGCCGTCTCTCCACGCCAATCACTGTAATCAGACGCAGGTGTTCGTTATTTGCGCTTAACCCACTTACTCACCGCACTTCTCCCGATTCGCTCTCCGGTCGCAGACCGCGCTGAACCACGCCTCCCCGCCACAATAACCTTCAACCAAATTTTATATCCAGTAACCCAAAATAAATACAATTGGATATTCAATTTGACTCAGAACACTGAATATGATTCAGAATTGCTTAAAACAAATCACTTTCCCTTTCAAACTCAACAGTATATTCAACAATAGGAGTTGAAAATTCACGAATCCACTAACTGATTCACTCGAACGAAGCTCATGGATCAAATGACTCGGTTGACCAAAGTTTGAGAATCAAATGATTCAGTTCAAAGAGTTGTTGAACTCTTTCGATCAGTTCAAGTTCAAAAAAATTATCTCTCCAAAAAAAACAATATCAAGTGAGTTCGACAAAGAAAAGTCTTTTGTGTGCAAAAAAAACAAGAAAATTAGAATTCTCCAACCAGATGATTTCAAAGTGGAAACAGGTTTTTGGGTAGCTCGCCATTGAGCGCATTTCATCGCGTCCAATACACAGACGATTCCGTTCCAAAAAGGGTTAAATATAGGTGGTAGCGTCAGAGATACTTTCCCAAATGGAAGTTGCTATTGATCAAAGGAAGCCACTGCACTGGTTGCTCATGGATAAATTCATTTCCCTTTTAAAGCTTTGCCGCATGGAACATTATGTTCATGGCTGTACGTGTAACTTTTTGTGCAAACCAAACATCCAAATGCAGAATTGGCATTTTTGAATTGTTAATACAATAGCAAAACTTATCATTTTAAATCTTACTCTACTTCAATGAAAATCTGCTCGATGAATGCCGTGCGGTTGAGTGAAGCAATGCACACACAGTTCATGCACATGGTCATGTTAAATCCTAAATGGTTTTTACAGAATTAAACACATTCACCATATCCAATTAAGTTGATTAATAATTAATGTTACCCTTATTGAATCCAGCCAGCAGCAAGACAGGTGGAGGCCATCGTTCACTGCCTTTGTGGGCTGACCCCAATAGATCACAGAGATTTGATTATCAATTTATTTTATGTGCAAAAAGAAAATTCATGACTCCAACCTTTAAATTAGTTCAAATTTTCTTCTATATTTCCTGAAACAGTAAAAGCATTCATTTAGCAATAACAACTGATCCTCGGCGAGGAGCTGTATATGGTCCTTCTCCAAATGACATTTTAGTCTGACCTTCAAAATTCTCAGCTAATTTTATAACTAGGACAAGAAGAGAATTACATTTCTTACTGTCAATGTTATAACCAACTGTTGTGTAAATTTAAGTTGTTGCAAGGAGGTAAAGGCCATGTAATAACAACAAGCTAGTTTTAATGTCACTTCGGATAAGAATATATTGGACATACCGTCATGATTCCTGCCTTGTGTGATGTTATTTCCTGTCCTAGTGCCATGTTTTGTAGTCCTTTGTAGTTGTTGATCAGTTCTTTGACTGTTCCCAGGTGTGTCTTGTTTGCCTATTACCACTTTTGTATTTAAACCCCAGTGTTTCCTGTCGAGTCTTGTCCTACATGGATGTTATGTTTGATGTAACCATTCTGTTCTCCGTTCTCCATGGTGGATGTGTTATTATGTTAATTTTGTCACTAAACTCACTGCATTTGGATCCATCTGTCCTTTGTTTTTGAGTTCTCCGCTCGTAACACATGCCATAGCTGTGGAGGCATCTCATTTTTCCCCTTTTTATCTCTCATAACTGCATCACAAAGAATCTGTAGAAAAGGATTTCTTAAAACTGTGAGAAACTCTCATTGATCAAATTAAATCGTCATTAATTGTGGAAAAGATGCTATATCTGTAGACTTTCTGCATTGTAAAGTTTGAATTCTACAGTTTTTGTATGCACAGTTTTCCCAATAGATTTGTTGCATTGCTTTATATAACAACATCATAAGTTGCATTTATTAAATTACAGCAGTGATTCTCAACCACAACAGTGCACACTGTCTCCGTTTCAATTTTGGGTGTAATACTAAATAATTACTGTAATTTAATTATCTTTCCCTATCCAAATACTTTCTGGCCCCACTATAGATACAGGAGGGAATTGGAAGCTTCACCAGTAGATACTTTTGTATAAAATTAAAACTCTTCTACAATTTATTTCATGTGTCTGCTGTAGCCTCCCATAGAGGAAGTCTAAATGTCTATTATTTGGGTTACCAGAGGCATTTAGCAAACTCACCCGCCCAATTCCCTGGTGAAGTGCCAGACAGCTTGCCGTGCTGAGAAAAATAACCCAGTGCAGTGACAGGCATCCATACAAAGCATTGCAATGCAGCATAAAGAACCCCAAACTATTCTCTGAGTGTGCATTAGATCCCTACATAAACCTTTGATGGAATGTTCTCTACCCACACATGCCCAAGCAGATGTCGACGTTCAAAGAGACTGGCTTTCATTGCTAATTAAGCCACTGTTGTGGTGCCCTACTCCATCTACTAAAAATCGAAACAGTTTGTTTTTCTAGGCCACGGGTCTCTTTTTCTGCATTCTACTATGCTCTTGTGCAGCGTTGAAGTGTAACTAACTAATTTGGCTACATTTTTCTGAAGCATCTCAACTGCTTTTCCAGAAGAAGCTACTGTTCCTAACGAGTATCATTGCAGAGTCTTTTTTCCAGCATATTATTACACACACTGCTTGACAGTCAAGCGGACTGAGGCGATAATCAAACACGCATGTTCAAAATGTGTATCACTGCACTGGGCATTCATTTAATTTCTTCAAGCTCATTAATTCATTGCGATCTCTAATCTCTTTATTATATAACTTACAGTAACATACAAAAAAATAATACATTTATTTAGCGTCGTGTTTTGCAATTTTATCAGTGGTATGTAGTGTAAATGGATCTTTTCAAACGCAGCCGCCCTATGTGTGATCCCAATTGTTTTCAGTGCACAACTCTATTTGCAGTATGTTTATTTAAAAAGATAGTGCTCCCTCTCCAAATTATTTTCCAAGTTGTAAACCATTTAAAGGCACAGTATGTAATTTTTCCGTTTCTAAGGGGCGCTAAACTCTTCAAAACAATAACAAAGGCGTTGATTGATGAAGCAGTGAATGAGTGGAACATGGAACTTGTCGTCATGCCGATGGATCTAATAATGTTTATGGATGAGTGAAAGCATGTTTTTAACATGACTGTGGTGTGAAGCAGGACGTGACCGAGAATCACGGACGCGATTACTAATGAGAGACAGATATCAATAATTAAAGAAACGAGGATATTTCATTCTACCGAACTACTCATAAGTGCTGAAACTCTACTCATACAGGTCAGTTTATTTGACGAATTAAAACGCAGCGCTGTTCACTTGATCTAACGTTACACTATCATACTAAACTGTGTTTGAGTGTGTTGAACGTTGTGATGTTTAGTATTAGTTTGTTGACTGTATGAGAATTCACAGTACGCTAGATCAACATTAGATTATCACACTGATGATATTCTAACACTTCGTCGTGTTGAGCTTTATAACATTGATCAGACTTATGTAGTCTACATTTACTTATCTCGTCTAATAACGTTCAAGAGCGCGTCTCTGTCAAGTCAAAGTTAGTCGCAAACCTCTCGGAAACGCCACGCCGATATCGATCCTCGTTTTATTTCTCCCTTTGTCCGAAAGTTTTCTTGCCATGGTCCATAATGTTTGAACGAAAACAACAACGGCGCGCCGCTAGATGTTACACAGCTGCATCATAGCAACTATGTTAGTTGCTACGGTTACTATGCAGTACAAGCGGAAACCAGGGATAACGCAGGCGCAAGTGACGAGAGAGGGACTTTATTTAAACTTGTGACTTTAGGACAACATTTAGGACAATGTAAGTACACAGCTGAACGAAATATATAGCACTGTGCAAGTGTTTTTTGGATAATTTAATATAAAAATCTTACATATTGTGCCTTTAATTACTTCTAATTAGGTGTAGCAGTTTCAAAAGTCCACATTAGTGGTTGTTCACCATGACAGTGTTTTGAAACACGGGTGACTCATATCAGTGATTTACAGATGGTTTGAAATTAATAATCTCTTTTTAAGCCATTCAAGCAGAATGTGTTTTATTCAATATCTTCCCTTGTTCTGCTACTCAAGGACACAATCTGTCTAATATCCTTTACGTCAGTAATATCCATTATCCAGCTATGAATCATGTAATTCAGATGAGAACAGATAGCTGCTGCCCTCTCACATCTGCAGTTAGACCTTCTAATGCCTCTGGGAAATATGGTCAGATGTAATGGAATGAGATGCGACTACCGGTCGAAACACGGCGTTCACATTTAAATTAGTGTCATATGGAAATTCTACACATTTACTCTTAGCGTTTTTGAACAATATTCACCGTCACAATGAGTATGGAGAAGTCGATGATTTACTGTGGAATGCCAAGAGAGGTGTTACTTTCCATTACAAACAAATAGGGACAAATGTAGCAGAGAAAAAGGAAGTGCACAGTTTGGCAGTGATGCGCCAGCATGCCTAATCACCATTCCAAATCGTTTAGCTTAACTTCGCCTGAGCAACTGCAAGTCACTTTCTGGGATGCTTAAAGCCAAGGGAGCCGACAAAACAACCCTCTGCCAAATCACCCTCCAGAATCTCTGTGAGGAGTTTGTGCTGTGTTGAGGTGCTGGAGTAATCCCTTTAGTCCAGAGCCAATCCTATTACTGTACCGCTTACATGCCGAATGACTTTCCATACCTATATAATTCCAGCTTTACAAAAGGGACTGCACAGAAGTGTCCCACCTAATCATGAGGCTGCAGCTGGAAAAGCGCCATATTTATGAGAAATTGATTAATGATATAAAAGGAGTTTGGAGTGTTAAACGAACTTTCCAAGCCTGTGATGATTCAGATGCAAAATTGAATTTGCTGTAGAATGGATTTCAGCAGGAAAATGTGTGTGTCCTGTATTTCAGGTACTTTTAATAAAAGAATAGATTTCAACGCAAGTCCCAAGTTAGCTGGTATATAAGTCTGCATTTCTGCTTAAAACCAACTGCTCGAGGACAGTTTTAAACACTTAGATATTAGATACATGGAATCATGTAACACATTTGTTTTCATGATCAGACTGAAATAACGATCTATTCATTAGTCCAAAAATCCAATAGATTTACAGTTAAGGTCTCATTGTGTCCGAACAATAGTGACATTGACTGGGTTGTATCCATGGGTTATTATTTTGTTGAGCACTTCAAAAATAAGTTACTAACCTCCATCTTAGCTATTTTGTGCTTATTTAATATTAAAAGTTTGTAGTATTGTAGTACATTCAACCTGCAGTAAGAGAATCCACTGGAGGCGAGTTGTTTTTAAGAACCCAAGTGCAGTTTATTCACAAATCCATAAAACATGAAACAGAGTCCTTACATGAAACTTGAAGTCTACGCATGGCACGGCTTGACAAAAACGACATAAGTCCACAAACATCGACCAGGTACAATGGAAACATGAGGGTTAAATAGACAGACTCATGACAAACGATGAACACCTGTGAACAGTGATCAAACCCAAGAACCAATCAGAACAAGACACAACACAGGGGGATCACATGACACGGAGCACATGGCAGGATCACATGACAAACAGGGGAACCACATGACATGACAGCTGGAGCACATGGAATAACAAACATGACACATGACAATGACAAAGACTAGAAACATGAACATGAAACTTGAAACATGAACAAGACATGAAACGTGAACAAAACCAAAACTAGACCTTACACCTGCATACAGTATACTAACGTAAAGTAATATATATTTGTAACGGAGTTCTTAAGAGCGGGAAGAAGGAGGTGGGAACTGGCGAACGTTCAACTTACTTTAATAATAAAATAAACACAACATAAAATTCAGGCCTGGTCCTCTCTCGTCCTTCACTGTCGTCGCTCCTCTTTTATGCTTCCGGAGCTCCTCCTTGAGAGACACGAGACCGGTGCAGTGCGCAGGTGGCGCTCATTATCACTAGCGTCACTGGCCTCTCGCCGTTCCCTCACAGCTCTCGTCTGCCCTGCTCGTCACAAAATTATAACAAACCTCGTCTGTGTGATTGTTTGTATCGTCGCAAAATGTAAACGGTTTTATCACACAGTTGAATATATTATAGCTAACTCTATCGGTATACTCGCAAAAAGCAATAGATGCTTCATAGCAAATCTCAACTGCTTGACTTATTTTGTTGATAAATGTAACTGCCTAGCTCTTTATATAAAGTTGAATATATAAGTATGCCCAACTTTATCTTTATCTGCCTGCCTTTTGACCTATTGCCTGGATTATTACGACGAGCATGCCTGTTCCCTGCCACTTCTGTTTGCTGTCTAATTAACAAGAATACGGATCCAAATAATTAGTAGTTCCTTTAGAATGATGTAGTAACACTTGAGTCAGTACTATCCAATACTTTACAAAAACCTCAACAACTTTTCAATGACTCCAGTAGTTACTAGTGATCATGTTTCTCACATGCTGATCAAAATAATTAGTAATTCCTTCTGAAGGATTTGGTAATAATTCAGTCATTACTAGTGTTTTATCATGACTTTTACTTTAGAATTAACTATACATTATGCGTTATGCTAATTATGAACCTGGGAGGTAGTTACTGATGAGCTAATCTGAGTTTCTTGTTAGTTAATAGTAGTTACTTGAGTGTTACTCGTTTGACCCTGTGTAGTCATTTATTAATGATGGATCAGTTTTCTGAAGAATTACCAAACAAGGCACTTATTGGTCTGGTTTTGAGGAATTTGTGTTTCTTTTCATAGTTAAAATTTAGAATAGCTTCACAAAACCGTGTTTCCTTCCTACAGAATGAAATTTGTTGAGGAAAAAGTTGTCATTTTGCACTGCCCTGCGACATCTAAAGAGCCTCTCTGGCAAATATCAATCAGCACAATTACCAAATTGTTTCAAAGATGGCCCCATTTAGGAGCGAAATGATAACTATCTGAAGCCTTCAAAGGACACCCAAACTGTGAATGATTGTGGTTCAATTACCACTGTTTACATTTAATAATGTCCCACAGAGGTACGATTGCGCCTCAGATATGGTGAGCGCACACCTCAGCCCATCATCCCTTGGCTTTTGTCCATGTTCCTCATCATTCTGGAGCTGCTGGAATCATAGCCAGCTGTGATTGTAAATTATTTGGCGTCATTATGGCAGCGAGCTCTCTTCATTGTAATTGATAATGAACTCTTTAGTTTCCCACTGCATTGTACAATGATCCTAAATGGAGGGGGAAGTTACAAGTGCTGGTCAATCTGACATCATGAAGGTAATTGACCGTTCACAAAGCCCCGCCCCCTTTAGTTACTGTTGCTATGTTCAACAAGCCATGCGCTCTCACGCCACACATCATGTTCTCACGTAGTGAAAAATACATTGCGGCGCAAAGAGGACACTGACAACGTATAAAACAGTAAATATTGTAATTTTTTAAATAAGTTTAAACAATAAATAGCGTATAGTGAGTCTTTAATGTGTCGTTCAAGCGGCTCGTGAAGCGATCATCTCTTCATACTAGTTCATTTATAGCATCAAAAAACATGAATGAACATCAGAAGGAATGTTGTTTCAAGCGTGGAAAGACGTGAGTACACACATTTTTTCAAGTTCCGGGTTATGATTGGTTGGATCGCCTGTCAATCAAACTGCCGGCGAATCATACAGATTGTTTTGAGGACTTTTAAGATGACATGTATTTCTGTTTCCTGTGTTTAGTTGCTGTTTCCTTTGTTGTCTTGGTCATGATCATGTCATTTGTTTTTATATTTACGTCCAGAGACGTCCATCAGATGCTCAAACTGATCTGCTCACATCTACTGTCCTAGGACAAAATCTGCTACCACAGCAGAAACCCCATGAACAACAAAGCTTTTATCAAAAACTGAGATCATCTGCCTTTGGACTTGAGAGCAAAAAAAAGTCAGAAATCAAAAACTCATCCTGCAGGAGACATGCAGCAGAGGAGATGGACCCCTGGCTGATCCCACATGCTGCAGAGAACTCATCATCCCATGCATTAAACTGTCACACAGGGAGGATAAAAAGGAAGACATCTTGTCCATCAAAGTCGCACACGAGTCTGTACATAGTCAATGGTAGGATATGAGGGGACACTGTACATTCAGGGCTGGGTAGGATACTTTTAAAATGTATTTCACTACAGATTACAAAATACATGCTTTAAAGAGTAGTTTGTAACATATTTTGTTACATTACTCAAGTTTAGTAACTTCATCTAAATACTTTAGAATACTTTGGAATACTAATAAGTGTGGAACAAACACAAAAAAGGTCATTGCAAGTCAGAATTGCGTGATATAAAGTTGCAATTGTGAGTTATAAAGTCAGAATTATGAGATATAAACTCGCAATATTGAGAAAAGTCAGAATTATGAGATATAAACTCACATACTAAATTCACAATTGCAAGAAAAAAAAGTTTATATCTCCCAATTCTGACTTTATAACTTGCAATTTTGAGTTTAAATGTCGCAATTCAGAGAAAAAGAAGTCAGAATTGTGAAATGCAAACTCACAATTGTGAGGGAAAAAACTAATTATGAGAAAAAGTAGCAGTGACGAGTGAATTATAAAATGACTCACAAAACATGAAAACAGTCGTGGATCATCAGGTCATGACAGGACAGTTCAGTCGACAGTTGGGCAATTTTTTTAATATAAATTCAGTCATTTTGTCTTGTTCAGGACAGAACTAAATAAAAATAACAACATTTTTATGATCCTCTTAAAAGTATTAAAATGTTGATGAAACTGAACTCGTCTTTTTCAGACGGTCAGAGTCAGAGAATCACCAATCGCTGTTTAAATGACATTAAAACTCAAAGTAATCACTTTGGTAATCTAAAACACTTTTCAGATGTAACTGTAATCTGATTACCACCCATTTAAAATGCAACTGTAATGAAATACAGTGACTCAAATTTTGTATTTTAAATACGTCACTAAGTTACTTGTATTTTGTTACTCCCCAACCCTGTGTACATTCATAGCTCATCACATGCCAGCAGTACGGTAGACCGCTTTAGACCTACACACAAACGCTCATGGACACAAATGCAGAGAGATGCTGATCACAAAAGAATTTACTGAAAGTGACTCAAGATTCTGCCATCTCTCAAACGAAGTAAGGCAAAGGCAGTTTGTTACCTATAATCTGTGCAACAAAGAAACCATTTCCAAAGGGTAATCAAAGCCTATTTCACAACTTCAAACCGGATCTGCAAACTGGAACACTACACCAAGCTGGGAGAGAATCAGCGTGATATCATAACATCAATTACTAGACAGAAAAGCGAGAGCAGAAGGTGTGAGTACACGAAAACTCTGCCAACAGATAAGTGCCGAGCGAGCAACGATAAAGATTGAGTATGACAGACATGAGGAACAGAAACAAGCAGCTGTCCTGATGGTCAATTGACCCTTCGCAAAGCCCCGCCCCCCTTTAGTTACTGTTGCTATATCCGACAAGCCATGCGCTCTCATGCCACACATCATGTTCTCACGGAGTGAAAAATACATCGAGGAGCAAAGAGGACACTGACAACACGTCGACAGACATATGAAACAGTTTCATATTTAAAATATTGTAATTTTTTAAAGAAATGTAATCAATAAATAGCGTCTAGTGTGTGTTTAATGTGTGTCTGTAGCTCCTCGATCATCTCTTCATACTAGTTCATTTATAGCATCAAATAAACATGAATGAACATCAGAAGGAAAGTTGTTTCAAGATGTGATTCAAGTTCACCAAATGGCGGATTGGGGGTTATGATTGGTCAGATCGCCTGTCAATCAAACTGTTTGCGAAGGGTCAACTGACAACTGATTATAAATGATCATAATCAGCCGATCCCACCGGAAGGAGAGGAAAGAAAACAAAAACAAAGAAAAGACAGGACAGGACAGAACGGACATCGAACCCATTCCAGAAAAATATACAAGAAACGTTATACTTTTTTAATGCTATTGACAGAGCCTTTTTACCACAGAGACATTTCGCAGTCAAACTTTGTTTTAATATGCTGTACTTTGTCTTTGATCATCCTTAGAATTTCCTGTTTAGGCAATGTGACGTTTGTCAAGTCCCAGCTTTCTCTCGATCTTGTCTCCGTTCTGTCAGCAAGCATTACAGCTTTCTGAAAATTGACCCACTAGGGACAAACAGAAGCAGAGCATAAAAAAGGCCAGACCTGTCAATCCAACCCATTACTCCCTGGGCTGAACCATATGGAGTCAATCACGATGAGAGACAGCAACTTTTTTAAAAGGTCAGGTGGCAGGTCATCTGAGTTAGGTCCCCTAATGGACTATTTTAAACTTAACTAATTAACCCCATAGATTACATTCAATAACAGACCCTTTATCATTGGGCTACCAAGGGTCTAATAAAATAACCATATTTAAGAACTTAGGCAGCTTAAATGCAGTCATGTAAATGATGACCTTAGATGTTGCATTAAAATCATACATATCAAATTGAACAATATTTTGATAAACTACTAATTACTCAGGGCGAGACGGTTTTTATCCACCGTGGTAAATTCATGTGTCTTGCTTCGAGTGTAATGCTGGGCTTAATGGCACTGTTGTGCATTAATGCTTCACTCAAGAATCTATTCATTAATTTGCCTCTTGTTCATCAGGCTTAATTATAGCCATTAAATGAATCAGATGAGCTGCTAAAGTCAAGGTCACTGAGAGTTGTATTGGGAGGGCTTAAGTGCATTTTAGATAACAAATGGTTAGTTTTTCATTGGATTTCTAAAAGCTAAAGGCTAAATTTGTAAGTATGAGTGATACATCACACAGGGCACTTTGAGCACTCCAACACTAATGCAGAATAAAATTATTATTTTTTAATTATTATTATTATAAAATATTAAATAATAATCTGAAATGATGCCTCTAATTTACCATATGGCTCTGAATTGTTACCTCAACGTTGTGTATGTAGAGACAAAAACAACAAGTTAAATGAACTCAAATGACACCTTCTATAAAGGGAAACTTTATAAACTTTGTTGCAGTGGTGCATGCTAAATTAAATTTAAGAAGTGTTTATTTTCATATTTTCAATGGAAATTTAATCAAACTATTGTTTGTTACAAATTCTATCGGCACGACTCCTCTTAATGTTTTGAGGAGAATGATGTGTGGCTGGATACTTTACTTCAGAATCTCAGATTCTAGTCTTGGAAGTATGATCAAAATAAGAATTTTCACCAGAAAATGTCATCCAAGTAAGGAAGAAACAAATCTGTTATTCTGATCAACAACAACAACAACAAAAAAGCACTACAATAAATTGTGCTGGCAATCTAACGATCATTTAGTTCATATCACATCAAACCATGCAAATTATTATTGTTATACTTTGTTCTCAAATTGTTAGTGTTAACAACATCAGCATTGTGTGACTATGTATTTATTGTGTATTAGAGTTACCTGTAGATTTAAATTTCTGCACTGTGTTACCATACAATCCACCATCAAAATAAGTTTAATTATTGCAGCAGCTGTGAGAAAAGACGATAAATGATCCGTCACCTAAAGCATCCTCACATGATATACGCACTGGCTAGGACTCCTTTGTGTAAACAGATGTGATGTAATGACACAACACATGCAGCTGTTCGTCTTTAAGACGTGGTCCAGGGAAGCACAAAACGATGGTTTTAGAGACAGAACAAAGTCTTTTAATGATCAAGAAACTTGAACGCGTCTTGACACCAACGAGAACAGACTGAGAGAGAACACAGGGAATATATACAGATGGCAAACAAAGGGAGAAACAAGGTAATTGACGAGATGGAGCTGATGAAGATGACTAATGAGTGGCGAGAAAAAAACCAAAACAAAGAGCACATGTGGAACATGACAACAAAACAGAGTCCAGGACATGAAGACATGTAACATTACTGCCCCCTCCCGGAAGGTGTGACCTCGCGCCTAAGAGAGTCCAATTGTCCAGGGCGGAGCCAGGAGCCCAGGGTGGGGTGGCCTTCTTGGCCTCTATGGCCACAGACATATGCTACCCATAGCTACCCCGGGACTGCATTTAGGCGGCGGAAACTCTGGAGGAGAGTCATGGAGCTCAGGCGCTGGAGATTCAGGGGGAACTGGAGCGGACTCACCGAGATTTGATGAGACTGGAGTAGGCTGTGGAGAGACTGGAGCTGATTCAAGAGATACTGGAGAGGGCTCTGGAGAGAGCACTGGAGAAAAGACAGGAGAACGATCCGAAGCGAACTCAGGAATGACTGGAGCGGGATCGAGAAACTCTGGCTCAGTCCAAAAGTCTGTTAGCCACGTTCCTTCGTTGACCGTTGTGGCCAGATTTGGAATGGTAGCGGCCGGTTGGGGCTGTGGCTCACACTCTTGGTGCGGCTTGGGTGCGGCCATCTTTCGCTGTGGCCCACGCCGAGCACCAGAAGCGGCGGTCAAGTCGATCTCTGGGCATAAATGGATGGACCCACTCGGGCGATATGTGGAGGGTGATGGTTTAAGGTGAACTGGAGATCCGGGTAGGGACTGGCTGATAGTTTAGGTTGTCCTCATTCGTTACATGAACAAATGAATCGGAATTCTCTAGCTCGAGGACATAATTAATAAAGTTCACAACAGACCTATAACACTCGCCAGGAGAAATGGAATGAAATAAACGATCATCCAGTCCCATCCGGAAGCATGCAGTAATCATAGCGTCCTTCCAGCTCACCTGATGTGAAAACTCCAAAAACTCCTTCACTTTCCACTCCAAAGGCCGTCCATTCTGTTGGATTTGGAGGAGGTAGCCTTCTGCCTACTTCAGCTTACTTTTTTGGTCCATTCTTGTCTTATAAAACGTGGTCCAGGGAAGCACAAAACAATGGTTTTAGAGATAGAACAAAGTCTTTTAATGATCTAGAACACGTCTTGACACCAACGAGAACGGACAAGGACTGAGGGAGAACACAGGGAATATATTCAGAGGGCAAACAAAGGGAGAAACAAGGTAACTGACGAGACGGAGCTGACTAACGAGTGGTGGGAAAAACAAAAACAAAGAGCACATGTGGAACATGACAACAAAACAGAATCCAGGACATGAAGACATGTAACAGCATACTCGAATTTCCACGGTCATTTTTAACCAAAAATTACTGATTGATTATATTACTTCTTGTTCTTCAAATTATGTTATTTTTCTAATGAAGAACCACAATGAGCACTCAACGTTTTCACCAGCCTTGTTCAAGAACTATTTTTCACCATTGTTCACTTATTTTTTGTGTGAACTTTGAGTGTATTTGACGGTTTAAGCACAATAAGATGTAAAAGAGAACTTAGTTTAGCGCTCACATGACAAGCGTAGCGTGACAGCTGGCTTTCTGTGCCTTCTTCTTCTGGGGACACCTGAGACTTATATTACATCTTGGAGAAAGTTTCTATACAAGGAAAACATGGTCTGGAAAAGTGGTACATGAGACCATAGAAACAGTGTCTGAATAAGAATGATGATGAAATATTACATCCTTAGATAATGCGGTTCCTCAGTAATTTGTGTCTATGTATTTTTGATATCCTGACACTTTCTTTCACAAACATGGAATATTATTTGTTAGTTTGCAGAAAATTATGCATTAAGTGTTAAGTACTTTGTTGATTTTCAACCAGCTTTTTATTGTTACAATGTCATTAGCATATGTAAATGAACACTTAAGGTTATTCCCATATCCCTGGTTCCCTGTGATAACAGGCATTGTTATGGGGAAAACTCCTGTTCTCCAAATCCTGAAGCCTGATTGGTTCACATCTGTGAGTTTCACACACAAATGGCATTTCAGCCCACCAAAATGCGCTGGGTTGGCTATTTATAAAGGCCACAAAAATGCCAAATCTCGTCAGAATCTTTTGAATGAGTAGCGGCATAGCATGACTTGGCAGTGTTGTAGCACACATGTGCTTGAAGAGCAGGGATGTCCAGGTTATAAAATCTGGCAAAGGTGGACGGCGAGGACCAGCCAGCCATCGCACAGATGTCCACAATAGAGACTCCACTGGACCTGGCCCAAGAGGAAGCCATCCCTCTGGTGGAGTGAACCCCAACTCCTAAGGGGTACAAGAAGTCCATGGACTTGTAAGCCAGGTCTATCGCATCCACAATCCATCTGGAAAGTCTCTTCCAAACTGGCAGCCCTTTAGTGCAGTCTCAGAAGCAAACGAACAGCTGCTCTGATTGCCAGTATTGTCCAGAGAGCTCCATATACACCCTAAATACCCTGACAGGACAGAATGGGTGAGGTGCCTGGTCTTTATCCATGAGCGGAAGAGCTGACAGTGCTTTCCACTGCGGTTTAAATGGGGTGTAAAGCACTTTTGGCACATAGTCTTTCTTTGGCATAAGGGCCGTTTTGCTGTCATTAGGTCCAAATTCAAGGCAGTAAGGATCCACTGACAGAGACTACAAGTCTCCAACTCGCTTGACTGATGCTAGATCCAGCAAGAGGGCAGTCTTAAGAAAAAGGGACCAGAGGTCAGTGGACTCAAGCGACTCAAAGAGAGGCCTAAGGACTGTGGGAAGGTTCCATACGGGGGCCGAACATGGGAGTGGAGGGTTCAGCTGAGATGGTTCTCATGACTTCCTGGGAAAGGACTAATGGCTCAAGGGGCCAAACATGATCATGATATGGTCGATCATACAACCATTATTTCCCGACTGGAAAATCTTGTAGGCATTCAGGGCACCACTTTAAATTGGTTCCAGTCTTTGTTAACTAACAGGAAGTACTCTGTATGCATTGGGAAACATACTTCCTCAGCAGCACATCCTATGGTGTTCCGCAGGGATCTATTCTTGCTCCAACATTGTTTTCTTTATACTTACTGCCATTGGGTTCCATCTTTTTTAAAATATGGAGTATCATTTTACTTATACTCAGATGAAACCCAATTGTACCATTTAAACATAATGATTCAAGCTCTATATAGGTCCTGCTTACAGGAAGTGAAATTATGGCATACACACAATTTTTTGGCCTTAAATGAGAATAAAACTGAAGTTGTACTGTTTGGACCAAGTGATTTTGGTGATTTTGGTGATCTGGACCTTATTGACTTAAGTTCTTATGTTACTCCATGTGTAAAAAACCTAGGTCTCAAGTTTGATAAATTGATTCTGTTGTTAAATCATGTGTCTATCATTTACAATGTCTCGCAAAAGTCTTTTCTCTCTCTAAAGAACTTTGAAATAGTTATCCATGCGTTCATTACTTCACGCCTTCACTGCAATTCACTCTATTATGGAGCGAACCAATCATCTATTGGGCATCTACAAATAGTTCAAAATGCTGCAGCCAGGCTGTTGACTGGTAGTCAAAAACTCAGTCACATTACTCCCATTTTAACTTCTCAGCACTGGCTACCAGTCAAATTGAGAATTGAACTTAAAATATATATTTTTTTTTGTTTTTAAGTCACTACACAGCCTAGCAACAACCTGTTTAGCTGACATTCTACGATGTCAAAACCCATCTAGGTCACTTAAATCCGCCAACCTTGGATTGCTCTCTGCTTGTAGATCTGGGTTAAAACATCGAGGAGCTTTTGCGATAGCAGGCCCTAAACTCTGGTCTCGATCCAAAATGGTGTCATCACTCTCCACTTTTAAATCAAAACTTAAAAAATAATTCTTAGTGTGGGTTTCTAATGTATTATTTAGTGTTATGTTTGTTGCTTTATTGATTGTAATTCTTGTTATTACTTGAGTATTTTGATCTGTACAGCACTTTAAATGTGCTTTATAAACAAATAATGAAATGAAATGTAATGAAAATGAAATGCAGGTTCCACAGCTCCGATTTGGGGGAGCCGGACCATGCTACCCCTCGATTTTAACCAGAATCTGGGTGTCTGAAAGAGGTGTTTCGTTTCAGATCTAAGACTTCTGCTGGAAGAATATAAATGGAGTAGGTCAGAAGTCATTGTTTTTTGACCCTTCAGAAACCAGGCCAAGACATGATCTTGACCTTGGATCTCTAGAGCACTTCATCTCTCCACAAGTCCGGAATCTAGGTGTCAAGTTTGATAGTTCTCTTAAATTCGATAAGCATATTAGTGCGGTCATTGGATTTAGTTTTTTTCCACCGTCGCTCTCTATCGAAAATTAAAGGGAAGACAGCCTTTTTCCCTCAGTTTTTTCTTCCCTGCCTTTATACAGCATAGGCAGCCAAAGATAGAACACGTTGCACAGTTCCTAGAGAAAAACAGATGCTCCATCCAGCTGGGGACGGTGGAATTATTGGGCATAAAGAGTCTCAGGTTTGATGAAGCAGGGCTGTTCCCTGTTGCTGCTGCCCCATATGCCAGCCCTGCCTCACTGGATAAATCTAAAGTCCACTATCAACAGTTATGCCATATTCCGATAATTAGTCTAATAAGTCTTCCAGGACATCTACTAGCAGATGGACGATATCTTTGCCTGAGATAAATCAACAGCTTACCTGAAGAAAACAAAAAGTGACTGAAATGCAGATGTGCTGAGTAGGATGTTTCTGAAATGGCTGCCTACCGTTATCTTCTGTTCCCTGTTTGCAGTACTAAAGATGATGCCATGCACGCACTGGTTAAAAGGTGGAAACCTTTTAGGAGGTCTGGATATGTGGAATAAATAAACTTGCCTGAATTCTATAATTACATTAACAAATGATCAGAATATGGTTGGCGGTCCTGTTTGCAGTGCTAAATACAGTTCTGTTCATAAATTGTTCAGTTATGAAATAAAGTGACATTCGCTACTGATAAATGCTACTGAGCCAGTGCCCAATGATCGTCCGGAATGTTAGACTCTCTGGTTTTGTCCAGTTCCCTGGCCCTTTTTCCTCCTCTGGTTCCATCTGGCATCGTTGGCTCTTTGGTTCCCTCCAGTTCCCAGCTAAATTTTTGATTTTGTTAACATTTTTTTCTGAAGACAAACATAAATAATGATGAAAGCCAAAATACTAAACTTCATGTTTGAGCATTTTCCGAGTAATCCAATGTTGACTTTAGCCAACATTGTTGCATTCAATAATTAACTCAAGAAGTATTAAAGAAAAATCAATATAATACAGTTCTGGTTCTTAACTAAGTGGTTCAAATCCCAGAGATTTGGGTATCCCGATGCATCTCATGATGCCCCCAAAGTTTAAGCTGCCACAAAACACTAAAGATGGAGGAGCAGGGTTCGCAAAAATGATCTTTTATTCAGACAAGAACGTAGGTGTAATGAATGGGCGAGTCAGCGGATGAGATCCAATTGCAGGCTTTTTTTCAGCAAAGTGGTCAAACAGGTAATGGTCAAATCAACAGCGAACAGGAATATCCGAAGGTAGGCAGAGTCATAAACGTTGGCAGGCAGCAAGATAACAACAGTCCAGTGAAATCAGGCAATACATCCGAAGGCAGGGAGAGAACGATCAGAAAACAGGGAAACAGACAAAATCAGAACCGGGAAATCAGACACAGAAAGAAACGCTCAGAAATGTTTGTCACAGGGGAAATAACAAAACCTCGCACGGGTGTGTGTGTGTGTGTGTGCTGAGCTTAAATAGTGTGACTGATAAGATTTAGCTGGTAATGTAATCAGTCACTGGGTACATTTACATTTATTCATTTGGCAGACGCTTTTATCCAAAGCGACTTACAAGGGGAGCAATCAGGGGTTAGGTGTCTTGCTCAAAGGTACCTTAGTCATGGTATCGAAGGTGGAGAGAGAGCTGTTCATTCACAATCCCCACCTTCAATTACTGCCGGCGTGGGAATCGAACCGGCAATCTTCAGATTACAAGCCCAACTCCCTCACCATTAGGCCACGACTAAGAACCATGGTAATGTGTTACAGCTGGTGGAGTGATCAATGATGGGTACGGGGCTTCAGGGAAATGAGTGGGTGAGTGAGTGAGTGAGTGGGTGAGAGAGTGAGTGAGTGAGTGGGTGAGAGAGTGAGTGAGTGAGAGTGAGGAGTGAGAGTGAGTGAGTGGGTGAGAGAGTGAGTGAGCGAGTGAGAGAGCGAGTGAGTGAGTGAGTGGGTGAGAGAGTGAGTGAGTGGGAGAGAGAGTGAGTGAGTGGGTGAGAGAGTGAGTGAGTGAGTGAGTGAGAGAGTGAATGAGTGAGTGAGTGAGAGTGAGTGAGTGAGGGAGTGGGTGAGAGAGTGAGTGTGAGAATGAGTGAGTGAGTGAGAGAGTGAGTGGGGGAGTGAGTGAGTGAGTGGGTGAGAGAGTGATTGTGAGAGTGAGTGAGTGAGTGAGGGAGTGGGTGAGAGAGTGAGTGTGAGAATGAGTGAGTGAGTGAGTAAGTGGGGGAGTGAGTGAGTGAGTGGGTGAGAGAGAGTGAGTGAGAGTGAGTGAGTGGGTGGCAGAGTGAGTGAGTGAGTGAGTGGGTGAGAGAGTGATTGTGAGAGTGAGTGAGTGAGTGAGTGAGTGGGGGAGTGAGTGGGTGAGTGAGTGGGTGAGAGAGAGTGAGTGAGAGTGAGTGAGTGGGTGGCAGAGTGAGTGAGTGAGTGAGTGAGTGAGTGAGTGGGTGAGAGAGTGATTGTGAGAGTGAGTGAGTGAGTGAGAGTGAGGAGTGAGAGTGAGTGAGTGAGTGGGTGAGAGAGAGAGTGAGTGGGGGAGTGAGTGGGTGAGTGGGTGAGAGAGTGAGTGAGTGAGAGTGAGTGAGTGGGTGGCAGAGTGAGTGAGTGAGTGAGTGGGTGAGAGAGTGATTGTGAGAGTGAGTGAGTGAGTGAGTGAGTGAGTGAGAGTGAGGAGTGAGAGTGAGTGAGTGAGTGGGTGAGAGAGAGAGTGAGTGAGTGTGTCCATGGTGGAGTGCCCTCTAGAATTTATAGCTGGGACTGACAATTGTGACAGTAGGAGGGGCAAACGGAACTCTAACTTAAATTTGAGTTTTTCCTGGTCCAATTTTGGATTGCCACAGTCTCCATGTGCAATTTGTTGAATTCTACACATTTTCAGTGGTTGAAAACCAAAATGTTGCTCACTTTGCATACGTATGATACTTTTTGTCTGAAGAACAAATGTTGCTGCTATATCAAAATATATAAAAATTTCATAGAACATCTGACTGAGAGCCACAAATATTCTTTTTCCAAAGTTAACAAGCCTGGCCTGTAACTCAAGTATTAAAGATGGTCCCCAGGTTGCATGATCTAACTTTTTCATTTAACCAGTCTTTACATGTACATTATTGATGCATTTTTCAAACTCAGGCTTGGCTTTCTTTCCTCTCACCCGTCTATCAGGTTGCGATGCTAAATGTTTTGAGAAGCTTTTAAAGCAATCTCTCAAATGTGAATTCTTTATTAGATTGTTTTTCCTTTCAGTGGAGCCAGTTTTTCATCAGAGGTTTAATTAGCAATTATGCTAAGCCTCATCCCACTCGATGCTTAACATATTGGCTCAACATGCATTTTTGGCATGAATGTTAACGCAATTACAGCTTCATTTGAGTTCAAATATTTATGAATTCATTTATCATTATTTATTTTTTTACACTCATTGTCAGTTCTCATCTCTATATTATTTTGCTAATTCCTGTTGACAAATGTATATTTGATTCCTGTGCACTTGTTGTCGCATGTGTTGCAAATATACAATGATTAATGATTTTTTTTTATACTATTCAGTGCAGAAAATAAGTTTCTGTTAGTTTAATATTGTGACGAGCATGGCGGGGGCGAGAGCCGTGTGGGAACGGCACGAGGCCAGTGACGTGATTGCTAATGAGCGGCAGCTGCGCACTACACCGGTCTCGTATCTCTCACGGAGGAGCTCCGGAAGCATGAGGAGCGACGACAGTGAAGGACAAGAGGAGCAGGCCTGGATTTTATGTTGTGTTTTTATTATGTTTGTGTGTTTGCACTCCTCATTTGACTTTCGTTTTGTTGTTTGTAAAATGATGTTGAACGTTCGCCGGTTCCCGCCTCCTTCTTCCCTTATTTACGAACTGTGTTACAAATATTTCATTACAAATCATGTAAAATGATTCACCAAAAAGCTGAATACATTTGAGGATATCTGAGGAGATGAGGAGCACAATTTAACGAAAAAAAAAAAAAAAAACAAGCCAAGATTCTTTCAGTCATATTTGCAGAAATATCCAATTTCCGATTTCTATAGGCATGGCTGTTATCCAGCTACAAGCAAGAATGTAAAAAGTCTGCAGATTCCATTTAGACCTCTTTATTTGTGAGCCTTTTGTGAAAGGTCTACTCTGGAGTTAGAGTGCGGATTTGTTTTTATTGTGGAGGACAATGTCAACTGAATAGTGGTTTAAGACAGCTTTTCAAAAGAGCCTCTCAGTAGATACCCTGGGACAATATACATGCCAAACCAGTTTAAAGCATCACCTTGACTCCTTATTCCCTTTATTGAATAAAAAGTGTTTCTTCAAAAGGCTCTTGGTTATTTCTTTGTGACTTTTCATTAATAATGCATTGTAAAAGTTGGATGAGCCCAATACTGAAGAATTGCAGAAAGCAAATAGCTAGGCCACCGCTTTTATGAGATGTACAGTATATCACACGCACATAGTATGACAAAAGGACGAAATGTTATATATTATGCAGATGATAATAATATCGGATTTGCAGAGTACTCTTATAAACAAAAGATTAGCACATACAATAGGTGTGAATTGCTGATATTTATGAAAGGCACTCCACAGGAATGTAAATCTAATGGATTAATATTACGCCTCTGCAACGCTAAAAACTTTTTGTGCATTTCTTCAGTGGAATCATTTCAAGGCTGTTAAAATTCAGTCATTTTCAATTCTTTCCTGAGACAAACAGCCCAAGGGTACCTCTGGAGATGGCAATAAAAGCAGAATCTGTGCCTCCGGTACCACACAGGACAAATTACTATACCACAGTCCATGAAGTCGAGAGAGAGGAAAAGAAAACCTAATCTTATGCTTTGGGAATGAGTCTGAGGGCAACTTTGCCTCAGGTGTCTTCTACAACCTAATTTTCTTCATGGCAGGAAGTGTAGTGTTTACTGGTTGTAATGAACATTATTTTCTTATGAGGGTTTTATTGCTCCAAATTTGCATATGACCTCATTTAATAATATTCATATTGTAAATGATTGTATTTGTCTGTTGTGATGTCTTCTCTGTTAAGGCCCCGATATACTTCTTTTTCATTCTTAGGGGTAGAAAGAAATACCATTGCAGCGATATGCTGTTAGCGATGCAACTCACACAGCCGAGAGCGGCGTTTATTTGAACATACATGCTGCGCGCTTTCCTTTCAATAACAGAATAAACAACAAACATGACAGAGGTGAGAAAACAGCAGTTCAGAAAGCATCTGATCATAGCACATGTTTGTACGAGCTCTGCAGTTTGGCATTCCAGATAAGTCACGTCACGTCACATTGTTCGTCACGTTTATTTATATACAGTGTTTTAAAGCAAGCAGTTTTATGGTATTAAACATGAAAATAACAGCAGTAAAAGTAAAGTAAAAACTGTTGCGCCACACATCATGTTCTCACGTAGGGAAAAATACATCGAGGAGCAAAGAGGATACTGACAACATGTCGACAGACAAGACAGAGCAGGTTACTTTTGATATGAAACAGTGTCATATTTCAAATATTGTAATTTAAAAAAAAGTTTAATCAATAAATAGCGTCTAGTGTGTGTTTAATGTGTCTGTAGCTCCTCGATCATCTCTTCATACTAGTTCATTTATAGCATCAAATAAACATGAATGAACATCAGAAGGAATGTTGTTTCAAGACGTGATTCAAGTTCACCAACGTTCATCTACTGACTCCCCTGACCGCTTTGACGGACAAAATGGCTGATTCTGGTTATAATTGGTCAGATCGCCTGTCAATCAAAGGGTCAATTCTAAGCCTCCTTCAAATGCGGCTTTGAAATGTGTCATTCGTTTCCCAGGCAATGAAGGATATAACAGATGACATGATTTTGAGAGAAATTGTCGGATTACTCTTTTTAATGTAAGTAATGGGTTTGAAATTGCTGGAATACCTAATGATTCAAATGTTGACTTATCTTCCTAAAATGTGATTTGATATAGTTTATACTGTTCATTTTGTACATAAAAAGACCAATGTGAACATATTTACACTTTTTTTTTGCAGACAATTCAATATAACTTTCAACAAATGTTACTGCCGTTCATCAACACTGTTAAAAATTACCTGTAAATTTTACAGTATAATACTGGCAGCAGGGTTGTAATTACAGCAGGGTACTGTAATTTTTACAGTATCATTACTATAATTTAATTTACAGAATTTTACTATATTCTTTGATTAACAATTTTTTTTTAAATTTGCTGTTTTTTTTTTAATTAAAAAAGTCACTTACCACAGTTGTAGACCACTCTCTCTTGCTGCTACCAGAATCTCAACTGTTGAAAATCCTACAATGCCTCTTTATGCTTGAAATTTACAGTAATATCCTGTAATTCTGACTCAAACCGCCACGCCCCCCTGTCGTCATAATCGTGTCTGTTTATCTGTTTATTTCTGTTCCCCAGTCCTGTCATCGTCACATGTGTCCCTTGTTTTGATTTCTGTTCTGTCATTTGTCACATGTTCCTTGTTTTCAGTTTAGTTCTGTCATCAGTCATGTGTTCTTTGTTTTTGTTTCCATCAGTCCTGTCAAATTGTCACATGGTCTTTGTTTTGGTTTCGTCATCATCGTTATTAGTTTATTATCTTCACCTGTGTCTCGTTAATCAGTTATGTCTATCACCTGTGCCCCACCAATTATTCCTCTTGTGTTCATCTGTATAAATTCCCTCTGTGTCAGTACTGTCCTTGTTCTTCATTGAAGTTTCGTGCTTGTGTCATTCTGTTGTTATCCTTTCTTGCTTGAATAAATTCCTTAAAATTAATCGGTCCGCAGTCTCCATGCTTCCTAGCACAAACCCCGAGCGTTACAGCTGTATTAAGAATACAGCCATCTGCTGTAATTTTTACAGCAATTCATTACAGTGAACAGCAGCTGTCACAGTTTCTAGGCAACAAAAGCAATCCTCCGTAGGCTGGACCGTCCCATTTAACAACGCTCAGTTCAACCTTCACAGACTTCACGGGCCTTAGGGGTCGTTTACACGATACCATTTTCAACTAAAAGCTGAAAACTTTTAATGCGTTTTGGCCGTTCATTTACACGACAACACGATTTTTTGTGAAAAGTTTTTGAAAGCGGTGACGTCATGTATTACATGCTCAGTCGATTATCACTTTGTAAAGAAACACAACGTGCCTTCGTCTACTGACCTGGCACCAGAATACAATATTTTTAATCGTTTTCGCAGATCCATGTGAACGGGATTGTTTTCGTCTGTATACGAATCATCAAACTTGTTTCAGATTAATCAATTTCAGAATCCCTTCCGTGTCTCTTGCCATCTGTTAAACAAATAGCTTTTGAACTTCATAGTTTGGGTTCTGCTGTTGCCAAATATGGATTTGACACATTTGGCTTCAAAATGTTCGGCTGTCACGTAAACAAAGGGTCTTTATAGATGGCTGAACACAGCATACACAGGTGAGCTGACAAAGAGGGAATAAGTATGTGGATGAATGGAGTATGAAATCTAACTTACTTGCAGGTGGAGAACAATGAGGAATGCAGTCAACAGGGAAGTATAGAGAACAAGAAAAGGCAAAGGCTGGGTGAATGTGTTGGGTATATATGCAGTACTGATGATCAGCACTCGTGAGTGTGAGTGTAACACACACTCTAGCAGCTAGTAGTTGCTAGCGGTTGCAGCCTTTAGCCTCCTTGTTGGAGCGTCCGACTCCCATGCCAGAAGACCAGGGTTCGAGGCCCGCTCAGAGCAGGTCGAGTAGGACCCGGGTAGAGGGGTTACATTGGTGCCGTGACCCGGATGGGAGTGAGGTTTAGGGGGGGGAGTTTAACGGGGGCCAGCTAGTAGTGGCTGTGCGAGTAAACCTCACTCCTCTAAACTCGAGAGATGCTATAGCGACAGATGTTAGAGGTTTCAGCCTTTAGCCTCCTTGTTAGAGCGTCTGACTGTCATGCCGGAAGTGGTGCCGTGACCCGGGTGGGAGTGAGGTTTAGGGGGTGAGTGTAACGGAGGCCAGCTAGTAGTTGCTGTGCTAGTAAACCTCACTCCTCTAACCTCGAGAGATGCTCTAGCGACAGACGTTAGGGGTTGCAGCCTTTAGCCTCCTTGTTAAAGCGTCTGACTGTCATGCCGGAAGTGGTGCCGTGACCCGGGTGGGAGTGAGATTTAGGGGGGTGAGTGTAACGGAGGCCAGCTAGTAGTTGCTGTGCGAGTAAACCTCACTCCTCTCACGTCAAGAGATGCTCTAGCGACAGATGCTAGAGGTTGCAGCCTTTAGCCTCCTTGTTAGAGTGTCTGACTCTCATGCCTCAAGACCTGGGTTCAAGACCCGCTCGGAGCGAGTTGAGTAGGACTCGGATGGAGGGGTTACATGTGCACTGTGTGAGGGTGATAGGTAGTTGAGTGTAGTTTATATATCAGCTTTGAAAAGGTGGCTTGCTTGTGGTTTAATTTAAATTGTTTACTAAACTTTTGGAGAGGCTAACCCAACACTGCCGTACTGTATATGTATTGCTAGTTAACATACCGGTAATCTCACCTTATTATCAAATAACCTTATTTTATGTAGTAATGAAAGTAATTAAAATAACAGTGACCACTAAGATGTCAACAACTGAAAACGCTTCCTTTTTAAAGCAGTAGCTTGCGCTGATGCCAACATGAGCACCATCATGTAATTCACATGCCATGTTCTTTCTGTCAAACTGCATTTCTGAGCATTGATCCCTGGTTCCCTGTCTTGGTTTTGATCGTTTGCTTCTCTCCCTGGATTTCCCTGTGCCTTGGGTATTGTTTTATGTCTGCCCATGGTTTCGACCGTATGCCTGTTTTGGATTATGGATTACTTCAATAAAGTTGAGTTTGGATCTTGAACCTAAAGTCTCGGAGCAGTATGACACTTTCAATCAAGGCAATAACCAACAAACCCTATTTATAACAACAGGCTATTTGTGTCAGAGATGAGGCAGTTTGTCTGGATTATACTTATTTTTCAAACATGTGATATCTCAGTTTTTCTTTTTTAATAAATCTGCAAAAATGGCAAGAATTCTGTGTTTTTCTGTCAATATGGGGTGCTGTGTGTACATTAATGAGGAAAAAAAATGAACTTAAATGATTTTAGCAAATGGCTGCAATATAACAGAGTGAAAATTTTAAGGGCGTCTGAATACTTTCCGTACCCACTGTAAATGAACGACCAAAATGCAAAGAAAGTTTTCCATTTTAGTTGAAAACGGTGTCAAGTAAACAGCCCCTGAAGTTGTATGAACAAATGAAAGCAAGACAGTATGAAAGCACCTAGTTATCAGTGTGAAGTTTTCAAAATGCAATTCTTGTGAAAATTGTACCAAAACGGTTGAAAACACTGTAAATTGAAAAGGCTGGCTATGAAGACTCCAAATCGGCCTTTCTTAGAGCACCAATTATGCTGCAAAAGTTGCCATGGTGAGCAACAGTTCTGTGATCAGTTTGGATCAACCAGCAGCTAATTAACTTTTAACTCCATCTGATGTATGATTCCTTTTCTCACTGTTCTCATTACAGACCTTTCATCACACACCAGCGGCCGGCTCCTCAGGCTAGCATGGTTATTAAGACCTAAACCCTGTGAGATGAAAAACCAAGAAAAAAACCCCTCACTTCTTTGGACTTATTGATTTGCCGTACCAGGGGCGAGGTGTTTGGCCGCCACTCTGTTAGGAAAAAGCCGCCTACAAGAAATGGATGCTGAAACATGAGAAGACAGACAATTGAGATTTGCCCTTCTGAGTTCCAGTGTTTCACATAGAATGGTATGGATTTAATCACAGATAAGTGATTATATATTGCCACTTCTCTATAGAGATGACTATAAATCAACTTGACTAAATGCAAATTAACATGGTATTCAACGTATTAAAAAATCATCTAAAAGAAACGTCTTTTTTGTGTATTAAGAGAAAGTTTAAAGGTATGAAAAATGTTATAATACTAATTAATGTTAACTGAAGCATAAATTGTTAACGAACTGCTTGTGGCTTAACAATAATTCATTTTTTATGAAGCGCAACCATCTAGGCATCTATAATCATTTGGATAATTATTGTTATTGAATCATATCAATCCACAAATCTGACTTTTGCAGCCTGGAATCATAAATCATATTCTGTGATCCTTCATTTGGCCAGAGGAGCACAACTGAGTCGGGTTTCTCCCAAAGCTTTATCTCAATTTCTCTCATCTGATGGAGTTTGGGTTCCTTTACCGCTCTCGCCTCAGTCTAAATATCCCTTAATATTATCAATTTGACTGCATCGACACTATCAGACGAGAACAAAATTTGAGCTGGATGCTGATTATTTTCTTCTGTAGCTTTATAGCTGAATCTAATTTGTTTCATAATTGATGAATTCTACTATCTAAATGGTTATTGAACTGACTCGAGCCGAATAACAACACTATTGTCTTCTGTAGAGCGACTTTACGACAGAATGTGCCTCATATTTGATAAAGTTTGCGACTTTGATTCTGTTATTTTCCTTTTTATTACTGTGGAGCTCATTTGAAACCAATTGTATTGTATAAAGAGCAACAGAAATAAAAGTGACTTGACACATCAATCACACATTCAATACAAACCGAATCAAACAGCCTAGTAGCCGATATGAACACAATGATAGATGATTTTAAAAAACTAGCTAAATGAGGAAGTAAATAACTCAAGTGAATAGTTATAGACAGGGTTGGGGAGTAACTTAGTGACGTATTTAAAATACAAAATTTGAGTCACTGTATTTCATTAGAGTTACTTTTTAAATGGGTGGTAATCAGATTACAGTTCCATCTAAGAAGTGTTTTAGATTACCAAAGTGATTACTTTGAGTTTTAATGTCATTTAAACAGCGATTGGTGATTCTCTGACTCTGACCGTCTGAAAAAGCGGAGTTAAGTTTCATGTTTTCGACTGTTTTGTGATAGTTGTTTTATAATTTTTATAATTTTTCTCACAATTAGTTTTTTTCCTCACAATTGTGAGTTTGAATTGACACAATTCAGAATTGCGAGATTTAAACTCACAATTGCAAGTTATAAAGTCAGAATTGGGAGATATAAACTTGCAATACTGACTTTTTTTCTTGCAATTGTGAATTTAGTATGTGAGTTTATATCTCATAATTCTGACTTTTCTCAATATTGTGAGTTTATATCTCATAATTCTGACTTTTCTAAATATTGTGAGTTTATATCTCATAATTCTGACTTTTCTCAATATTGTGAGTTTATATCTCATAATTCTGACTTTTCTAAATATTGTGAGTTTATGTCTCATAATTCTGACTTTTCTCAATATTGTGAGTTTATATCTCATAATTCTGACTTTTCTCAATATTGTGAGTTTATATCTCATAATTCTGACTTTTCTCAATATTGTGAGTTTATATCTCATAATTCTGACTTTTCTCAATATTGTGAGTTTATATCTCATAATTCTGACTTTTCTCAATATTGTGAGTTTATATCTCATAATTCTGACTTTTCTCAATATTGTGAGTTTATATCTCATAATTCTGACTTTTCTAAATATTGTGAGTTTATATCTCATAATTCTGACTTTTCTCAATATTGTGAGTTTATATCTCATAATTCTGACTTTTCTCAATATTGTGAGTTTATATCTCATAATTCTGACTTTTCTCAATATTGTGAGTTTATATCTCATAATTCTGACTTTTCTCAATATTGTGAGTTTATATCTCATAATTCTGACTTTTCTAAATATTGTGAGTTTATATCTCATAATTCTGACTTTTCTCAATATTGTGAGTTTATATCTCATAATTCTGACTTTTCTCAATATTGTGAGTTTATATCTCATAATTCTGACTTTTCTCAATATTGTGAGTTTATATCTCATAATTCTGACTTTTCTCAATATTGTGAGTTTATATCTCATAATTCTGACTTTTCTCAATATTGTGAGTTTATATCTCATAATTCTGACTTTTCTAAATATTGTGAGTTTATATCTCATAATTCTGACTTTTCTCAATATTGCGAGTTTATATCTCATAATTCTGACTTTATAACTCACAATTGCAACTTTATATCACACAATTCTGAGGGAAAAAGTCAGAATTGTGAGATAAAAACTCATAATTACCTTTTTTGTGTTTGTTCCACACTTATTAGTATTCCAAAGTATTCTAAAGTATTCAGATTAAGTTACTAAACTTGAGTAATGTAACGAAATACGTTACAAATGACTTTTCAAAGCATGTATTTTGTAATCTGTAGTGAAATACATTTTAAAAGTAACCCACCCAGCCCTGTATATAGAATAACAAATAAACTACATCAGGCTTACAAGTCATGATGCTTGTTTTCTGAATGCACTTTTGTTACTTAAAGTGATATTACACAAAATGCCTAAATATATTCAGTTGTGATACTATGATAAAATAAAAAAAAAAGTTTGAGTTTGAGTTTGAGTTTAATGCTTTTTATCCAGTATCCTAAGACACATATGATGGGTACACGATCGTTCCGGCATAGTGACTCAGGGCGGAACGATAGAGTTGACGGAACATTTTCTCAGCGGAACAGTAATGAGACGCACCGCAAACACTTCCTAATAACACAGCTCGATCATTCATTACATTTAAAACGAACCAAAACATTCCACTTTTTCATGTAGCTTTGGCATATGGCTTCAACCATGATTCCGTACACAGTCAATATTAAACTGGCTGCAAGAACACTGACCGGAACCGTTAATTTACAGAACAAGACAGCAGTGGACTGGTGAGTAGCTTTAGCTTCTGCAGACTGTCAACACAAACCATCATGATTCTAACGTTGCTTTTGTAAACATTATATATATATATATATATATATATATATATATATATATATATATATATATATTCAGTATTCATTGTTTACAGTCATCATAAGTCTGTCAATAAACAGTGTAGTTAATATTACAAGATTAAGTCACACACATTACATGACAACACTCGTGTCTGGTTGTCATTAAAATACACTCGCATTGTTACTAAAAATTTTAACTATCTACAAAGATTTACTGCTTTCCCAATTGTCTTGTTTCTGATTTTTTTTTTACTGATTGCTATAGATATTTGTATTAAATTCAAATTATAAAATGTTTATAAAAAAATTCAAGTTGTGATTGTGATGAAGTATTTTATTGTTATGTTGGTTGCAGCACACACACACATCTCTTATTTATTGTTTGCAGTGCATCAGTGCACGCTAATGGGATAACACACACACTCATGTTGTGTTTTCATGTTTTATGGGGACATTCCATAGGCGTAATGGTTTTTATACTGTACAAACTGTATATTCTGTCCCCCTACACTACCTCTACCCCTAAACCAACCCATCACACAAAATGTTCTGCTATTTTAGATTTTCAAAAAAGACAATTCTGTATGATTTATAAGCTTGTTTCCTCATGGGGACCAAAAAAAGGTCCCCACAATGTCAAGATTTACTGGTTTTAGTTACGTTGTGGGGACATTTTGTCCCCACAATGTAAGGAATACAAGTACACACACACACACACATGTTGTGTTTTCATGTTTTATGGGGACATTCCATAGGTGTAATGGTTTTTATACTGTACAAACGGTACATTCTGTCCCCCTACACTACCCCTACCCCTAAACCTACCCATCACACAAAATGTTCTGCTATTTTAGATTTTCAAAAAGATAATTCTGTATGATTTATGAGCTTGTTTCCTCATGGGGACCAAAAAAAAGGTCCCCACAATGTCAAGATTTACTGGTTTTAGTAACATTGTGGGGACATTTGGTCCCCACAATGTAAGGAAAACAAGTATACACACACACACGTTGTGTTTTCAGGTTTTATGGGGACATTCCATTGGCGTAATGGTTTTTATACTGTACAAACTGTATATTCTGCCCCCCTACACTACCCCTACCCCTAAACCTACCCATCACACAAAATGTTCTGCTATTTTAGATTTCCAAAGAAGACAATTCTGTATGATTTATGAGCTTGTTTCCTCATGGGGACCAAAAAAAAGGTCCCCACAATGTCAAGATTTACTGGTTTTAGTAACATTGTGGGGACATTTGGTCCCCACAATGTAAGGAAAACAAGTATACACACACACACGTTGTGTTTTCAGGTTTTATGGGGACATTCCATTGGCGTAATGGTTTTTATACTGTACAAACTGTATATTCTGCCCCCCTACACTACCCCTACCCCTAAACCTACCCATCACACAAAATGTTCTGCTATTTTAGATTTTCAAAAAGATAATTCTGTATGATTTATAAGCTTGTTTCCTCGTGGGGACCAACAAGATTTACTGGTTTTACTTGCGTTGTGGGGACATTTGGACATTGCATAGACTTCCATTGATATATGGATGGATTTATATCAGGTCAATATTTTCTCTCTCCTAACCCAACCTCCACTCCTAAACCTACCATCACAGAAACATGTGACCATCACTAGATTTACATAAAAACATCTTTTGGGTGATTTATAAGCCTTTTAAAATTGTGAGAACCAGTCAAATGTCCTCACTAGTGTGTTGTGAAAGTGTTTCACAATATAAGTGAGGACATTTGGTCTTCGCATATATAGTCATAACAAACACACACACACACGTTAACATGTGTTCTGTTTGAGGTTTGAGTTGTGCATGAGGCTGTCACCAGTGCTACTGCACCAGGGATGTTCCTGTTATAAGTTACTCATTGTCTCAATGCTCAGCAGCATCGCCAGAATTTATTTAACTTTGTGTGTGGATTTTTGACTTCACATTTAGTATTATTACAATCTATCCGTGTCTTTCATTGTCCATTATTGTCATGTATTTCTTAATGGTGTGCTGGATGTCCTGTCAGTTTAATTCAGTGTGCCTTGAAGTGCTCTGAGACTTTGAAAACCCAATTTCATCAGATCTGGCTTTAGGTTATTTCGTTTGTTTGGTCTACTTCGACTGGCTTTGAGTTCTGGCTAAAAATATATTTTTCGTTATGATTTGTGGGGAAAAACTAGATGAATTTGAGGGTCTGACTTGCTTACAGTAGAACAGAGATACAAATGAAATGAACAGATAAATGTAAAAAAACCTATAAATTAAATATTAATGTTTGTTAAAGCTACAAAATTCATTTTCTTTTGCATTTTTTTGCTTGATTGACATTAATGACGAGGCAGCAGCAGGCACATTAGTTTGCTGTCACTTTAAGACCGAATACATCCGTTTTCTTTTTCAATTGTTTATGTTCACGCAAGCCCACTACGGACTTTGTTTACGAGGATAATCGCGAGACGGGCATTATGACATAATTTTGTGCGTATGTGTCCGTTCAAATTCAAATAAACGCAGAATTCGGTGTTTGCGTGCTGCGTGCGCCGCTCTGTTGTACTTGAATGGTTTAAAATCACAGGAAACTGCCAGGACATAAAATGATATCCTCATGCAAATGATAAACTTTCACTCTATGATGGTTAAACTTTCCAATGAATCTGAGAATCATGTTGTCTGACGTCCGAGCGGTTCACGAATCAATTATGATCCCTATACTTGACATTGCACACACTGGATATATATATAAAAAAAAAAATATTGTATGTATATAATGTATGTATGTGTATATAAAATATAAATTATATCATTTTTATATATGTACACATACATAAATTATATACATACTATATATATATATATACTATTAGGCATGCACCGAAATGAAAATTATGGATGTTTTTGGGCAAATTTTGTATGTTATATATATATTTTAGTATTGATTACCTCAGTATTAGACTTGAATTAAATTAAATAATTGTATTGTGTCTGAATTAAAAAAAATGTTTTTATTTAAAGTACCAAAATTGGCCAGAAAATATATTAAAATAATATTAAATATCAATAAATTATTCTTCATTCAATTTTATATAACAGAATAAGATTCAACAGATTTTTTTTTTTAACCAATTATCAAAATAAAATATAGTCCTAAAAAGCTATTATTAGGCTTGCCTTAAGTCGCAAGGTTTAACATCTTTGGAAGTGGCACCACTCGCAAAATTATAAAAAATGCTGTGCAAGAGTGAAACCTGAGTGCTGAACAAAAAGTGGCCTTTTTTCTCTTTTGGCCAAAAACAAAAAATGCCTTTTTCAGTGGCTGGAATTTCGGTGCATCCCTAGTAACCTTAAAATAATCTTGAATTCTGAGAATCTCATGAAACATGTCAAGAAAGTGTCATCACCTTTCACACTGTTAGATTCACCCTGCTACTGTTTTCATGTGTTTCGTCTCTCTCTTTGCTCAGGGGATGGCAGGGTCTGATCGCTCAAGGCTGTCACTCTAGTATCCTCATCATTGACCCAAATACGGCTCAGACCATTCAGGTCCTGGAGAGACACAAAGCCAATGTGGTCAAGGTTGGTTTTAAATGTGTTCTGTCATTTGTCACACAGTCACACATTGTTCCGTTGACCAAAACAGAAGGCTGAAGAGTTGACTTGTTTAAGTTACTTGTTCTTAGGTTAATTTGCTGAAATTCCGATGGGATTTTGACCATCAGAGAAGCTTTTGTTAACCAAGGTAACAAGAATCCCGACAAAGGGCTTTCTACACCATTGACTGTCTAAAGCATTGCAAGTGACATAATCAAATTGGTTTTCCTACACTCTCAAAGAACCAGGGTTCCAATGGTTACAGACCTTGGAATCGGAGGGAATTAGGTTTGGGTGATATGACCAAAATCTTATTTCATGATATGAGAATTTTTTTATTTCACTATAACAATGCAAATCCCCATATATAGTTTTATTTTTGTTATTAAAAATAAGAACAAATAAGCAAATACAATAGAACAAAGATGGAAATGAGTTAAACTAAGTTTTTCAAGTAGTATTTGTTTTTTAGTTAACAAATACTACAGAAATTAAATAATCAAATGTAAAAAATAATCTGCATTACGTGCATCCTGTCACCGTTTAAACTGCTCTGTCGATTATCATGTCACAGTTGATTGTGACATTTAATTTAATTTAATTTCCTACCGTGTCGGAGAGAAATGTAGTCAGACGTTGATCTGCCAGTCGTGGGTCTTTCATGCGTAGATTCTTCTCGTGTGTTTGCATAATGAATCATTTAAAAATTAATAAGCAAAAATATGCTTTATAAAAGTTGTTTGTAGTTTTTAAACATTTTTATTCATATTTGTAGCTCTAATTTACGGTGGCCCAGTAGTGCACAACACAACAAAATTTAAAAAGCAAACATTAGCTCACAACACAATGAAATCAATCAATTTCGGCCTGATTTTGTTCAAAATGACGTCACACTAGTTTGTTCTTTAGTTTTGCTCAAAGTAGATCATGGCCTTCACACAGTCACTTTAAGACCTAATGCACAATTTTAATATATGGACATAGAACCGATTTCAATCGGTCGCCATGAAGTCGATTCTTATTATGGAATTATTCATTATAAATGATTTTTCTATGCACATCATTTTTTAAATTCATGTGACTCGTAATGTGACTTAATCAGAACAACTTCTCCTCCCTCATCTCTTCTCTGATGATGTGTTCACTGGCACAAGGGCGGGGCAAGCTGTCACTCACATGAGATCGACCAATAGCAAACCACAACCATCCCATCAATTCCCGCCCTATTTTCTTGTTTGAGAAGCAATTTCACTCGGATTTACTGGAAAGAAATCGTCACAATAGGGAAGAAAAGATGATTGCAACTTCTGTTTCATACCATCTACAATGGGCATTTTGACATAATTGTGTTTGTATTTGACCATTCAAGCGCAATACGCCGCAAAAGAGAACTGAATTCCGATTGCACGGGACAGCTGACTCCGTTGTACAAAAAAAACACACTTAACTAGTGCTGCAACGATGCGTCGACGTCATCGAATATGTCGACTACGAAAATACGTCGAAAATGCATGAAATGAGTCGAAAACCTAGACCACGATTATCAAAAGTATGGGAATACTTTGAACAGAGGCCAAATAAAACGGTCCTTTGTTCCCTTTGCAGAACCGAAATGGCGTTCCACCTCTGGAATTGGATCTCTGCCAAATTTTTGCGCGCGCAAAGATCATATTTTGAGCAAAAGGGCGTTTCGCACATGAACTGAGTTGAGGAGACAATCTCCGTCTCGCAAATAAGAAAATATTTCGAACGAGCGAAAATCAGTTTTGCATTTCGAAGAAGTTATTTGGATGTGCGCGGACGTTCTCTTTCGCACGTGCGAGGTTTGAGTTGCTCGCGCTTGCTAAGACTCGCTGCGATAAATACATGGTTCAGGAGAACACTTACACTTGCTTCAAGAACACTATCAAAGTTCCTTTTAAGACTGTATAGAAAGTCTTTGACACTCTTCATTTTCACACATAATGACTTATTTTTAATCAAAATCAAATCGCATTATTACATAATGGCGTGTCCCAGTGTTTCTACACCTCAACGAACTGATGAATTAGTTCTAACTTCTTACGTAAAAAAAGATCACTAGATTAATAAAAAAAACTTAATAAAAATAATCGTTAGATTAGTCGACTAATCGGAAAAATAATCGTTAGATTAGTCGACTAACCGAAAAAATAATCGTTAGATTAGTCGACTAATCGAAAAAAATAAAAAAAATAAATAATCGTTAGATTAGTCGACTAATCGGAAAAATAAATAATAATCGTTAGATTAGTCGACTAATCGGGGGAAAAAAATAATCGTTAGATTAGTCGACTAATCGGAAAAAAATAATCGTTAGATTAGTCGACTAATCGGGAAAAAAATAATCGTTAGATTAGTCGACTAATCGGAAAAAAAATAATCGTTAGATTAGTCGACTAATCGGGAAAAATAATAATCGTTAGATTAGTCGACTAATCAAAAATAATCGTTAGATTAGTCGACTAATCGGGAAAAAAAAATCGTTAGATTAGTCAACTAATCGAAAAAAAAAAAAAAAAAAAAAAAATCGTTAGATTAGTCGACTAATCGGAAAAAAATAATCGTTAGATTAGTCGACTAATCGGGGGAAAAAAAAAATCGTTAGATTAGTCGACTAATCGAAAAATAATCGTTGATTAGTCGACTAATCGAAAAAAATCGTTGATTAGTCGACTAATCGAAAAAATAATCGTTAGATTAGTCGATAGAAAAAATAATCGTTAGTTGCAGCTCTACACTGAACAAATGAACAGTCAATTCAACATAAAAAAAATAAAATAATAACAGAGCTGAATGATTATTAGATTGTAATCAAGTGATTTGATAGTATTTCTGGCCATCGCAGACAGCAGGGTCACTTTACTGCATGTTTTACAGTGTTGTGGTGCAGTGCTGACTGAGTAGCTGTATTTAGCTGTGTGTGTGTGTGTGGCCACAGGCTGCTTGACTCATGAGTTATTGCCTTAGTTTACCCGCAGTAGGGTGCCCTGCTCTCTGACTTTGTTTTCCATCCCTGCTGTGCACTTTCATCTTTTATACTATGTGACCACCACCATAGCTGCAAAAATGCAGGCCTATCCACTTTATTTTGCAACATGGAAGTAAAATATGTTCTGTGAATGTGTGTATTCTGATTCGTTAGCCGCTGGAAGTAAGGAGAAGAATAACAAAGTGCAGTAATTGGTAAAACTATTTGCGCTACAAATCAGCATGTTTATGACGATACATTATAATAATATGATGAGAAATAACAGTTTGCAATATCAAGCTGTTTCGTAAAGCTAAAAATAACTGGAAGTGAATGACGCCGGAAGCCTTAAACATTTGTTACAAAAGTTAAAGTAAAAATAAGGTGAATAAATGCAGTGTGTAATATGTGAAGCGACGTTAAATACGCTTCATTTACTCTGATGTATTCGTCTTTAGCGTTTACGTTTTATTGGTTGGCACATCATCACATTGTTGAAACTTGTGTCTGGGATTTATAATTTTTTTTTTTTTTTTTAAATTTAAAATATGAACATTTTCAACCTTTATTGGTTTTTCAGAATTTTCCCAAGTGCCATGAGAAGTCAAACGAACTGTACATTTCCTGTACATTTTCTTAAATTGAAATTGTTTATTTCCTACTCCTTAACAGTTCAAGCTCTTTATGATTTTGGATGTGTCATATCTTATATCTGAAGGCCAGGTTGTTCCCTTTCAGTCATCATTAGAAAGCATTTTACACAGTTGTTTGGACAGTAATTGAAGAATGTCTCTTGATTCTACTTGCCCTTATAAAAAAAAGTAACTTATTGTAATTGTTTAACTAGCACTTATTACAATAAGGCTATAATTACAGGTAAGATCATTGATGGCTTCTCATTACCATTGTTTGTTTCTCTTTTAATGTATAGCATTTGTTATGAAAAATGAACCCTTATGTGCTGTTGGGGATGTTTTCATCCACTATGGGGAATTTTTGAGTCTTAATTTGACCATAACTTTCTCCGTGTTTCAGCAAATGGAATGATTTTTGGTGACAAATCTTATTTTGACACATATTTTGGGAAAATGCTTTGAAAATTTTCAAAAACTCAACAGTACTCTGTGGGCAAATTCACCATCCTTTCGTTATGTTCGTGATTTTAACTGCTTTAAAAATGTATCAGATAAATATATATGTATATATATATTTTTTTTTTGCTTAAATCTATTAATCAACCTCAGTCCTGATCAAAACTACTAAATAAAAAAAAAAAAAAAATCAGGATTTTAACTCTTTAATTGCCAAATTCATAAATGATGTCACTGATTTGGGAAAAAACGTGTCAAAGATTAGAAACAACATTGGCTTTGATGCGTTCTTAGTTTTTGTGCAGCATCAGATTTTAACGTTTTAAAGAGTTAAAATCCTGCATTTTTTTTTTTTAAATTTAGTAGTTTTGATCAGGACTGAGGTTGATTAATAGATTTAAGCAAAAAAATGTGAAAAAAATATTTATCTGATACATTTTTAAAGCAGTTAAAATCGTGGCTGAAAACGAAAGGGTAGGGAATTTGAACAATGCACAAGGGTTAAAATATGAATGTGAAATATGAAAAATAGCAGCCTACACATTTAGAAACAATAGCTACAACTTGACTCAATTGTAAGATAAATCTATAGGCCTAGTGAACAATCTAATCCCTTAACAGATTGTCTGTAAGAGATGCTACAAAATTCTGGTCAAAATTCACCACAATAACTTTTACTAGAATAAAATGTGATGACTTGTAGTAAGAGTGGTTATATGTAGCTTTCTAATTTATGATGTTGCAATATGATGTAGTTTATGTGGCTTTAGATCATGTTTGACTTTTCTCCATAGCTTTTATCATCAACGTCGTGATAGGAATAGCTTGCACTTGTTTATATGGTGATTTGTTTCAGTCATTTTGTGCGGATAATTGTTCCTAGTTCAGTTCGTTTAGTTTCAGTACTGTTTCCATTAATCATAAAAAATAAAAATACTTGCTAATAAATAAGTACTTGCTAGCTTTGGTTATTGGCAGGGACTGTCACCCCCCATCGCCCCACAAACTACGCCCCTGCATACTACTCTACATTGAAAATGAATGACTTCTGCTCTGTTGCTTGTCGGAAGTTGTAGGCTTTAGGTGTGGGCACTTTTGACTGGACCAAATGCTTAGTAACATTGATACAACCACTTTACAGGAACCACATCTGAATGTACAAATGGAAAAAAACTTAGTTGTTGTGTCCTGTTTTTACTGCATCAGGTCAAATGGTCCAGAGAAAACTACCACCACAGTCTCAGCTCACCCTACTCTCTGCGCCTGGCGTCTGCCGATGCGGCAGGGAAGATCATTGTGTGGGATGTAGTGAGTGGAATGGCACACTGTGAGATCCAGGAACACAGCAAACCTATTCAGGGTAAGAACAGTTTTTATTAAGCTCATCTTAAAATAAACCTATGCTGGTTGGCCAAGAAATGTGGAAAACAAATGATATATGATAACTATTTAATACACAATATATTTGTTTTGGGACAGACGTCTTAATTATTGAATTCAGATGTTTCAATCAGACCCATTTCCACAGTGTATAAAATCAAGCGACTACAGTGAAATGTGATGCTGTGATAGAATGTCACTTGGGGTGTGACGAGATTTCGTGCCATGAGATCTTGCGAAATTAAAATGTGAGGAGATTTGTTGTCAAAGTGAAAAGCTGTCTTATGGTATTGCCGTGACGGAGTGTGAGGGTGAAATTAGGATAGAACAGTGCTTGCCCAAACTGTGAGCCGCGGCCCCCCGGTGGGCCGTAGTGGTATTGCAGGGGGGCCGTAGCTAGTCCAAATCAATATGTTAAAATAATTATAATATTCCAATTGTTCTAAAATTAGATTTTTTTTTTAAGTATGTCAGGTTAGTGTTATGGATTTAAATACATTTGTAAAGAATGTTTACATCATAGTTCTCATAATTCACATGAATTTCTTACAAACTTGTTAATAAATGTATTTGTAGGTAAATGTCGGTATATATTTTTTAACGGCGGGGTCGTGGGGCTTTTGCAATGTTGTTTGGGGGGCCTTACGCCTCTTAAGTTTGGAAGCTCTGAGGTAGAATATGCCACCGCTACGTTTACATTACACCTCACTGTCGTTTTGCTTTTTAAAAATAAATAAAAACCATTTAGTTCAGTTGGATAACGGCCACTTCAATGCCATCTAGCTCATCTAACACAAGCAGCAGAGTCATACGTAGTGCAGCAGGAATTAGAGTTCACTGATCACGTGACGAAAGTAAGTACCGAGATGACTGACAAGACCATGGCAGAGGGTTCGTTGCACAACAGAGCCTAAACATCTGATAAATATCTTGCCTTGTAGAATGCGGACTCAGCAACGTCACTCCCTGTTCACAGAGTACATGCAATCACAAAAACGAAAGAGAAAGTAAAACGCGAGCGCGCATTCAAGCGCGAATTTTGAAAAAAGCTCCCTGATGCATGCAGAAATCTCCCTATATGGAATATCTTAGGCTGGGCTGTGTAGTAAGTTCTGTATCATGCTTGAGGAAAAATGTGGTCTCTATTTGAACTTTGAATATTGAGAGAGTACTTTGATTATGTTTGCGCTTATTGTTCGCACTTAATAAAACTAAGAGAAAACTGTTATTTATACTGTTTTCTTTTCTATGATCAATTTGTGGAAAGGAGTTTAGTTTGGAGGTCAAACGTTGTAGAAGCTCATAAATCATGTAAGATACAGTAAGGTCTGAAAAGACTCGTATGAAATCATTCAGGAGAAGAGCCAGTCAGTTGAGTTTGTGGAGTTCAGGATTGTTGTCTTTTACTGAATATGATAATTCTTACTCAGAAAGTAGAACTGAAGTGACATTCTTTACAAGATGATTAGTTAAAACATTTCAAATGCACCTGCAGACTAATTTTCTAGTCATGTTTTTCGTCACTGAAGATTTCATAAAAATACGGTGTAAAAACCTTGTCTCGTCTTGTTCTTGTGAACTCAATCTCTCGTCTTGTGAGCTAACTAGATGCCACCTTTGAAATAAGTCAGTTTGTGAAATTTCATCCTTGCTAGATATTCAACTGTAGCTGATATTATTGGAAAGTGGAAGTGTTTAGGAAAAGCAGCAACTCTGCTGATTCCACAGCTGTGTAGAGTTCCAAACTTTCACTGGCATTTCAGCACGGAAACCGTGTGGCGGGAGCTTCAAGGAATGGGTTTCAATGGCCGAGCAGCTGCATGCGAGTCTCACATCACCAAGTACAAGGCCCAGTGTCTGATGGAGTGGTGAAAAGCACACCGCCTCTGGACCATGGAGCAGTGGAAACGTGTTCTGTGGAGTGATGAATCACGCTTCTCTGTTTGGCAGTCTGATGCGTGAGCCTGGGTTTGGTGGATGCCAAGAACGTTTTACCTGCCTCACTGCATTGTGCCAACTGTAAAGTTTGGTTCTTTACTGGATGAATGGGTAAAACTTCCCACAGAAACATTCCGAAATCTTGTGGAAAGCCTTCCCAGAAGAGTGGAAGCTGTTGTAGCTGCAAAGGCAGAGACCACCTTCATATTAATGTCTGTGTATTTAGAATGCTATTAATGTTGTTATTGAAGTCCCTGTTGGTCAGGTGTCCCAATACTTTTGTCCATATATTATTATATGATTTTATTTGATATTTATATAGACTACCAGTCAAAAGTAGTAAATTTATATCATGAACGTTATCTGATTAATGCTCTATGTATGGACCTATCAAATTTATTTACGCATCTGTTTAACAATCAATGACGGTTATGAATCTTTGGTGGAAGAAAACATAAGAAACACTTTTTATGACCTTTACTTTTTCTTTTTTCCTTATTTATTTACTTACATGTTCCCATTCTTATTACCATCCATTTAGATCTTTTGCATTGTGACATCATTTTAAAGCTGCTGTCCATAACCTTTTTGTATTAAAAATGATCCAAAATCAATTATTGAGCAACTACATAACCAGTGTTCAAAACTATCACAGCATGAGCTTGTAATGATGTTTTATAATCTGAGTGGTACTGGTAGGATTTTGCGGGAAATTCGTGTTTGCTGATGTTTGTCTTTACGTCAGAAAGTAGGAGTCCTGGCTTGTAGGCTACATCACATGTGTGGATGCCACTGGTGTCGCATCATTTGTAGCCTCTTCTTACAGCAGCTGGAACGTATTTAAACTTGAGATGGTGACTTGTAATCCAGAAAGACAATCATCATCGACAACCGTGGTAAAAGTAAAAGACTTTGCACTCTTGGAATGAATGTCGGCATGGCTTTTGAAAAGTGAAGTGACCTTAAAATGGATGCAGAGATGGCTATTTTTCTGCTGGACATGTAAGCCATTTCATAGGTTCATTTGGTTACTAAGGTTACAATAGCAATAGCACATGTTTTCTCTTAATTCATTCAGTTGTTGATAACGATAATACACACTACATACACGTCGTCACCTAATGTTAATGTTTTTAAAATGAAGTATAACAATAATAATGTGCACCATTGGTTGCGTGATTTATTGTAGAAGTTTTTTCAGTTTGTCAGAACAAATACATGTTGCTTTCTGCTTCATTTCCCGATTAAACTAATTATTTTGGACATGCATACAAGACGTAGATCAACACTGCGTTGGCTGACAGCCCCCACAAATAGCTGCACCTCAAAACATCGGATTCATGAAGTGCCGTGCCGATGCACAACCCATGTAAAGATAACGCCACAAATCAACGTGATTGCAGGTTTCAAACAGAGATGGCGGTAAAGAGGCAAAACTTACGGACTGCAGCTTTAATTAAGAATTAAGCATGTTCAACCCAATTTCTCATTACCATAATGAATTTATTCAATAGCCATGATTCACATTCTCAATGTTAATTTCATTAAATGCTCGTACTTACTGCATTACATCAAAATAAATAACTGTAATACAATTATATATTTATATAAATCATTAATAAGTTGGAGGCAGTGCAGCAAAAACGAGAATTATATATATATATATATATATATATATATATATATATATATATATATATATATATATTTATATATTTTTTTTTTTTTTTTTTTTTTTTTTTTTTGCTTTACTGTGATGAGAATTTGGACCAAAGTTTTCAGTTGGTGGAAATTTTCAAGCATAATGTCATTTCTTGTTTATTTTGTCCCTGATGTGTCTTCTTGAAAAGCTTTGTAAGATTCATTAAATCTCTGAAACTTCTAGAAAACAGGAATGAATGAATGAATGAATGCAAATCTCTCCTCACTTGTGAACCTTTCATCAGATATGGACTGGCTGTGGGCTCAGGATGCTTCACGCGATCTTCTTCTGGCTGTCCACCCTCCCAACTTTATTGTTCTGTGGAATGGAGACACTGGCACCAAGCTGTGGAAGAAGAGCTATGCTGAGAACATCCTGTCTTTCTCCTTTGACCCCTTTGAGCCCTCCAATCTGGCATGTGTGTATCGTATCACATTATTAATCTTTTAAGTTTATTGTTTTTCTTTGATATGTTCAAACTGATTCACACAGCTTGGACACTGTTGTAAAAAAAAATTAAACGAAAACAATTCTTGGAAATTGAATTGAATTTGCTTTTGCTTGCAGTACCTGTGTTCAGTACCAAATGGTATTTTACATCCTGAATAAAAGTCATTATACGTGCATAATATATGGTTTATTGTAGTTCAATGAAGTAGCTGTCCATTTGCTAAACGTTTTCTCTAATTTCTGCCGTTTATTCCTTCCTGTCTGTCATAGTGCTGACCAGTGAGGGTATAGTGTTCATCACAGATTTCTCTCACTCTAAACCGCCGGGCAGCGGAGGCAAGAAGGTTTACATTGCCAGTCCTCATTCCAGCCCGGCCCATAGCAAACCTGCTGCGGCTCAACCCACCGGTGCCAAAAAAGCCCTCAATAAGGTTAAAGTGCTCATCACCAATGAGAAACCCACGTGAGTCTAGTACACCCCAGAAACACATACTGAATGTTTGAATGACTATTATCTTAAATAAGTTTCAAAGAGAGTCTCTCTTGAGTATATGTTTGACATTAGAAGCATGTATTATCTTTTTTTTTTTTTTTTTTTTTTTAATGGGTGGGATGGGGGCTGAAATGGGCTAGTATTTAACAGTATTTTAATAGGCAGCGGCTATTTAGTTGTTACATGCTATTTATACTTGGTGCAAATAGTGGCAGATACTGTTTGCATTGCCTGTATTGTAGTATATTATAAAACAGTATGCAAAACAATTGATGTAAAAGTCCGTTGCGTGTGTCCCGTTTTTAATGAGTCTTAATTGTCGTGCAGTCTGAGATCCTAGAGTGTGACATGGCTTACAGCGGGGATCATGTTCAGTTTTTATATTTTTGATATTTGCATTAATGAATGTATTTATTTTACAATGGAAAGGCAGTACAGTCAAGTTAGGAATAGGATAAATTAACAAATGAATATATATATATATATATATATATATATATGTATATATATATATATATATATATTTATTTTATTTTTTATTACATATTTATTTTATTTTATTTTTATTTTTTATTTTTATTTATTTATTTGTTTATTTGACGCTTAATAATTGACACCTACAGGAACACTTTTATTTTCATACTCCATGTTTGCCTGCTAGACTCATGAGCAGACAGAAGAAGGATGAAGCAGGTGTTGGTCTTTAGGACACTATTTATTTTCAGTGAGAGTAGGGGATGGCCATGGATCTCTCTCTCTCTCTTTCTCTTTCTCTCTGTCTCTCTACCGTCTCTGACGTTCAGTCTGTCTTTGCCTGATTCATCTTTCTGATCTTCTTCCATCTATGTGCACATTGTTTTGCTCTGTGATGTCAGTGGGAGTTTTTCATGTGTTTCTTTTCTTCCATCGATTGTCTCTCACCGTCTGATTGAATGATAGGAGGTCTTAGTGGAGCACCCCCTCCCACTCCCCTTCTGTTCACTGCTTTCTTATTAGCAGTCGGGTTTCCCCAACCCACGTCCCATTGCCTCCTGCAGTTTGATTGATTCACCTTATTCCCAGCATTGATTTCATCCTCTAAACCAAAAGAAAGCCCCCTTCAGATCTCATTAATTCACCATTAGTCCTGCAATTTAGATGAAATGAATAGTGAGAGAGCAACAGACACAACCGTCGAGTGAATTTTAAAGGTCTCATTTTATTGTTTCCCCCCAAAGTCCATTATAAATTGCAGCCAAGTTTTTGCTTTCCATAATTTAGCTTTTCATGACCATTTTCCTCCCTCTTTTCTGGCACGTACAGAATCCTCTTGTTATGCATAGTGCAGTGTGGCGTTTTCATCACCCCCCCCCCCCCCCCCCCCCTCCAAAAAACAAAATCGATTACTTCCCTTAATAGCATGCGAAAAACAGCACGCCAACAAAGTATGTCCGAAAACAGTAGGCGGAAAGTACCCGGATGACGACTACTTCCGAGATTCTGAAATATGCATTCGATGGACACTTTACTATCCCATGAGGCCACAGGAGGGCATTTATGAATGGAGGTGAAGCGACAAAACTGATGCTGGTAGGTCACATGATGATAATAATAGGTGTAGTTCTTCTAGGGTTGCCAAAAATGTGAACAAAGCAGTGCTGCGTGCTTATGAAGACTACTTTAAAATGCATTGTATTGAGGTAAGGATGAAAAGAAAATGCCTTATAATCTTTTCCGAACACAGTTAGTTCCCCTCAGATATACATTCATGTAAACCCCCGCCAGGGTCGGGGAGTAACGAAAGACAAGTAACTTAGTTACGTATTTGAAATACACAATGGGAGTGACTGTATTTCATGACAGTTACATTTTAAATGGGTGGTAATCAGATTACAGTTCCATCTGAAAAGTGTTTTAGATTACCAAAGTGATTACTTTGAGTTTTAATGTCATTTAAACAGCGATTGGTGATTCTCTGACTCTGACAGTCTGAAAAAGAGGAGTTCAGTTTCATCAACATTTTAATACTTTTAATAGGATCATAAAAATGTTATTTTTATTTAGTTCTGTCCTGAACAAGACAAAATGACTGAATTTATAAAAAAAAGCCCAACTGTCAACTGAACTGTCCTGTCATGACCTGATGATCCACGACAACTGCAACTTTTTCTCACTATTTGTTTTTTTTCCCTCACAATTGTGAGTTTGCGTTTCACAATTCTGACTTCTTTTTCTCAGAATTGCGAGATTTAAACTCACAATTGCAAGTTATAAAGTCAGAATTGGGAGATATAAACTTGCAATATTGACTTTTTTTCTTGCAATTGTGAATTTAGTATGTGAGTTTATATCTCATAATTCTGACTTTTCTCAATATTGTGAGTTTATATCTCATAATTCTGACTTTTCTCAATATTGTGAGTTTATATCTCATAATTCTGACTTTTCTCAATATTATGAGTTTATATCTCATAATTCTGACTTTTCTCCATATTGTGAGTTTATATCTCATAATTCTGACTTTTCTCAATATTGTGAGTTTATATCTCATAATTCTGACTTTTCTCAATATTGTGAGTTTATATCTCATAATTCTGACTTTTCTCAATATTGCGAGTTTATATCTCATAATTCTGACTTTTCTCAATATTGTCAGTTTATATCTCATAATTCTGAGTTTTCTCAATATTGTCAGTTTATATCTCATAATTCTGACTTTTATCAATATTGTGAGTTTATATCTCATATTTTTAAATTTTCTTAATTCTGACTTCTCAAGAGAGAGAACGGCGCGAGGCCGGTGGCGTGATTTGCTCTCGGTCTCGTGTCTCTCACGGCTCTCGTCACGCCCTGCCTGTCACAGTCACATATATTAAAAGATTTTCAACAGTTACCAGGTACATCGTTACATTCCTACTAGTAGTTCAAGCCTGTTGTAGCTGACTCTGTCTGAATGATGGCTAAAACTTTACTGATGACTTTTATGAAGTTAATTGTACCTCGCACAAAAGATGAAACGTCTGTTTTCACTCCACAAAATCAGTTAACAGCTAAATAAAACACAGCATTAGACGTGCGCATTAAAGTCTTCTCCATAAACTCTCTCTCCCTTGTATTATGAACGTACGCAGAGAATTACACAAAAACACTCATTACTACACTTTTCTGGGGTGCTTCATAACTGGTAAACTTCTCCCTTTCATTGCTGTCGTGACCAGTATCGCTCCGGAGACTATAAGCAGGATCCATCCTTGAGTAACAACTCTTTAGCAAAACATGTATTTTGTATTGTCCCTTTGTACAAAGCATTTTTCTGTGAAATGATTCACGCAGACATAAACGAATTTAGGTATGTGGGGCCTCATTAATCCACTGTGTCCTCAGCAGCTCTGATGTTGGGAGTAAACGAAGACTGTTATGTTCACTCTTACATCCAACAATAAAACAACTTTGCTTAGAGACATTCTTGGCCGGAAAAAAATGGCGACAGTGCACAATTCGCCCAAAAAGTCCGTCAGCGGTCGTGGGCGGGGCATTTTGTAACGTCACAAAAGGTATAATCTGAAAATGGCTTGTTCTGAGACACTGCTTGTGATTTATGGGGATTAAAAGAGAGGGGTTGGTGGATTTTTATCATTTGTAGGGTGAAAGTGCTTAAAATCCTTATGTTTATTAAGCTGTGTAGTCCTGTGTTGATTTGAATAAATCCCTAATCCTAAATTTGAGCAATAAGTTTACTTGTCTTACACCACTTAAACAAGAACTTGCAAGGAATTTAATCATGTATTGGTGCAGCCAATAGCCTTGTGGGCAGCACTCGGACATGCATACCAGAGTTCAGATCTACTTTCCCATACACTTCCTGCAAACATTTCTTCAGCAAATGCACATTTTTGACCTTTAAGTAGTGTTTTAACCGTATATGACCTACAGTGCCTTGCTCTTCTCCATTGATTGCTCAGTTTGGCCTGAAGGTCAGATCTAGGAAGAGCTCTGGTTGTTCCAAACATCTTTCATTAAGGATTATGGAGGCTACATGCTTTTGTGAAGCTTCAATGCAGCAGAACGTTTTTGTAGACATATCTGTGTCACTGAGCTCTGAAGATCGTTCCTTGAACCCCGTGGTTCTCAACCCATGACCCGTCAGGGATGCAAATGCGGCTCATGATATGCCGACCACATTTAAAAAATCAATTCCAGTTTTACAATTTATTTTAGTTTTTGAATGAAAATGGATTCAATGATTATAAGTTTGAACTATAATGTTTTTTGTCATATGAAATCATTTTGGCGATCATATTATTTTCAGACCCACTATAGCATATACGGAGTACTCAATTAACGAACAGTAGTAGCCGTTATTTTTGTGAATTTAGGGATCAAAATGGACAAATTTGTTATTAGAGGAGAAAAAAGAAATGAGGAACGTACGAATGAAGGAACACATTGAAAACGAGTTGTCCATGAGTGAGATGGGCAGCCTTTGTTTGCTTTGTAGTGAAGTACTTTGCATATGCAAAACCTACAATGCCAAAAGACACGTGAATTCGATGCGTTTGTTGCTCATCTCTTATTTTAAATCGATAAAAATAACCGGCAGATGCTGCGTGAGGGATGGTGACGTGACAGAATGCTTGATATCATCAGAGATTGTAATTGACCCTTCGCCGGCAGTTTGATTGACAGGCGATCTGACCAATCATAACCCCGAATCCGCCATTTTGTCCGACAAAGCGGTCAGGGGAGTTAGTAGATGAACGTTGGTGAACTTGAATTACGTCTTGAAACAACATTCCTTCTGATGTTCATTCATGTTTATTTGATGCTATAAATGAACTAGTATGAAGAGATGATCGAGGAGCTACAGACACACATTAAACACACACTAGACGCTATTTATTGATTAAACTTCTTTAAAAAATTACAATATTTTAAATATGAAACTGTTTCATACGTTGTCAGTGTCCTCTTTGCTCCGCGATGTATTTTTCACGGCGTGAGAACATGATGTGTGGCGTGAGAGCACATAGGAACAGTAACTAAAGGGGGCGGGGCTTTGCGAAGGGTCTATTACAATGCGCTCAATGTTAAGCTCATTTGCTTAAGGCGTTTGTGGCCTTTATACCGTGCTGTCATTGTTCGGTGACTGTTATGATGCTGTTGAAAATATTTTAGAGTTAAATAGTTGCTTAAAGTGCTTGTTTGCATTTTGTGCATGTTCATTGAGCGTTATTATCCGATTACTGCAGTAAGTGAGTTTTTATTTGGTGGAATACATTGTTCTAATTTTCCGTGCCATACTGTATATGTGTGACTATTGAACAAGAGTTCACTTTGATATGAAGACTACACTACCAGCCATTTCAACACACTGTGAAACAAAAACTAATTTCTTGTGGTATTTGTTGATTTTTGCATAGTGACACAAATAAAATACTGTGTGTGCAACATCTAGGTATAATAATAATATTTGCTAATTGCTATTTGGGTAGTCGTGGCCTAGTGGTGAGGGAGTTGGGCTTGAAATATGAAGGTTGCAGGTTCGATTCCCACGCCGGCAGGAATTGAAAGTGGGGATTGTGAATGAACAGCACTCTCTCCACCTTCGATACCATGACTAAAAGTGACCTTGAGCAAGACACCTAACCCCAATTGCTCCCCTTGTAAGTCGCTTTGGATAAAGGCGTCTGCTAAATAATGAAAATGAAATGAAAAAATGCTAATACCATAAAATTAAATCTGTTTGGATTTCATCGGTGACGTCACATGTAAATGATATGCGGGCCGTGAGACTTGCACCATAGTGTGGCCCACTGGGAAAATTCAATTCAATTCAAATTTATTTGTATAGCGCTTTTCACGATACACGTCGTTTCAAAGCAGCTTTACAGAAAATGCATGTCACCGTTACAATTTAAAGAATGCAGTTAGCAAATAACATAATTTAGTTAATGAATTTACAATCAGAGTTAGCAGTTTAACCGAAGTTAGAAGCAAAGAGCTCCCGGAAAATAAATTACATTAACAATAATAATTGGGATATAAAAATCGGGCAATGTGCATGTTGATCCAGATGATTGCGTCTTCTGAAGTCCTCGCAGGAACCGATGTGCTCTCTGGTCGCCTCGGGGCGGGTGTCCCGAAGTAAAACAGAAAAGCGAAAGGAGAATAATTAGCGTAGCTGCTGTTCATAACTTTAAGCAATTGATCTGATATGAGATGCATTTATGTGAATGCTTGGCTAAAGAGATGTGTCTTTAATCTAGATTTAAACTGGGTGAGTGAGTCTGAGCCCAGTACATTATCAGGAAGGCTATTCCAGAGTTTCGGAGCCAAATGTGAAAAGAAGTTTTGTGATCTTAAAGAGCGTGACGGATTGTAGGGCAATAGAAGATCGGTTTAGTACACAGGAGCTAAAGCATTTAGAGCCTTATAGGTTAAGAACCACTGCTTTAACCTCATGCCCTGGTTTTTTTGCTCCGATATGTATTTTCAGCTGTCAGACCTTTTATTGAGATGTGTGTGCCTTTCAAGTCATGTCCATTCAATTGAATTTTGACTCAAAGAGAGATGATCCAGTGAAATTGGAATGCTCCTGAGATAAATGTAAAGTGTCCCAGAAAAGGGTGTGAATACTTATGCAGTTAAATTATTTCATTCATATATATATATATATATATATATATATATATATATATATATATATTTTTTTTTTTTTTAATAAATGTGCAAGATTCAAAATAAGTTATCGCAAATGTGATGTGAATTTTTTTTTAGCTTGCAACGTAAAATGTGAAGGAAAAAAAAGAAGGGATACGTATACTTTTGTACGGCGCAGTATATAGAATCTGGGATATAGTTATCAGGAAAACGTAATTTTCACGAGTAGCAGTCAACCTTGCCTTGCCAATGGGCTCGATTTGATTTGGTTTGGTTGCAGTCGTTGCTTAATCTAAGTAAAAATTCATATTCACTGGAACAAATTTAGCACTTATGTAGACCTATATGAGTTTTTAACATTCAAGAAACATGTGAGCATGTACTTGTATTTTCATAGTATTTACTTATTTAACAGCTGTGCAGTTATTTATATCATTGAATCCATGTTGTTTTTGCCTTAAAGTAAAGTCATGGATAAATAAAGTCAGGGATAATCCACAGCTAGGTGTGCATAACACAGTTTTAATGCACAATGTGGTGGCAAGAATTCATTGCGGGGCCATCTGTCACATGAGTTCAGGCTTGACACATTTGTGAAGTGTTTTGTAAGCACTTTACCTGGTGAAGTGTGACGTTAGCACTTCTGAGACCATTAACCTGCTTAAAATATCTTGAAATTTTGCACACACTTCAGAACCATTGGCCATTAGGCCCGTGTAAAAGGTCCCACATGGTCGGGCAGGGGGATCTACAGCGCACCCTTTTGCACTGTACATGAAATTGGTGCATATGTGTAGTATACGGTACAGAAAATACAAGACATAATAAAAGATTATTAAAATTACAGAATAAGCTGTTTCTTCTAACATGTTATAATTGAATTTACACTATTTATTGCATTTTAGAATTATTATTTATTTTTTCTGTTGGAGAGCATTGTTGTGTTACACTCAGTATTTCGAAAGAACATTTGAATACACCTTTATTGGAGTTCATTGTGCATGAAATGTAATGATTTAAGTATTATATGCATTTTATAGACACATCCAGAGCTTATACTGTTTGATGAAAGTGACTTTGGCAATTAGCAATTGAGTTGCATAGTTTGGGCCCTGTTTTTAATTTCAAACAAAGACTCTGAAAGATTCAAGATTCTTTATTTGTCACATACACAGTTGTGTAGAGTATATACAGCCAGATTCTGCAAATCATTCTACGTCCATAGATTCTGAAAGACCGTCTCCGACCACAGACAGGTCCCAAAAAGAAGCGTCACGAACCGTCAGCCGTCTCGTTCTGTGCGTTGAATTAGAACAAGTGAAAGTTTACCCAAAGACATATACCATAAAAGACACACCAGACCCTGGAGGGCGACGTGAAGAAGAGCATATACGCTCTAACCCTAATGTTGTAAGAAGCCAATGAAAATCTAAATTGAAACTGAATAAAATACAGGGAGTGCAGAATTATTAGGCAAGTTGTATTTTTGAGGATTAATTTTATTATTGAACAACAACCATGTTCTCAATGAACACAAAAACTCATTAATATCAAAGCTGAATATTTTTGGAAGTTTTAGTTTTTAGTTTTAGCTATTTTAGGGGGATATCTGTGTGTGCAGGTGACTATTACTGTGCATAATTATTAGGCACCTTAACAAAAAACAAATTTATACCCATTTCAATTATTTATTTTTTACCAGTGAAACCAATATAACATCTCAACATTCACAAATATACATTTCTGACATTCAAAAACCAAACAAAAACAAATCAGTGACCAATATAGCCACCTTTCTTTGCAAGGACACTCAAAAGCCTGCCATCCATGGATTCTGTCAGTGTTTTGATCTGTTCACCATCAACCACAGCCTCCCAGACACTGTTCAGAGAGGTGTACTGTTTTCCCTCCTTGTAAATGGCACATTTGATGATGGACCACAGGTTCTCAATGGGGTTCAGATCAGGTGAACAAGGAGGCCATATCATTAGATTTTCTTCTTTTATACCCTTTCTTGCCAGCCACGCTGTGGAGTACTTGGACGCGTGTGATGGAGCATTGTCCTGCATGAAAATCATGTTTTTCTTGAAGGATGTAGACTTCTTCCTGTACCACTGCTTGAAGAAGGTGTCTTCCAGAATCTGGCAGTAGGACTGGGAGTTGAGCTTGACTCCATCCTCAACCCGAAAAGGCCCCACAAGCTCATCTTTGATGATACCAGCCCAAACCAGTACTCCACCTCCACCTTGCTGGCGTCTGAGTCGGACTGGAGCTCTCTGCCCTTTACCAATCCAGCCACGGGCCCATCCATCTGGCCCATCAAGACTCACTCTCATTTCATCAGTCCATAAAACCTTAGAAAAATCAGTCTTGAGATATTTCTTGGCCCAGTCTTGACGTTTCAGCTTGTGTGTCTTGTTCAGTGGTGGTCGACTTTCTGCCTTTCTTACCTTGGCCATGTCTCTGAGTATTGCACACCTTGTGCTTTTGGGCACTCCAGTGATGTTGCAGCTCTGAAATATGGCCAAACTGGTGGCAAGTGGCATCTTGGCAGCTGCACGCTTGACTTTTCTCAGTTCACGGCCAGTTATTTTGCGCCTTGGTTTTTCCACACGCTTCTTGCGACCCTGTTGACTATTTTGAATGAAACGCTTGATTGTTCGATGATCACGCTTCAGAAGCTTGGCTATTTTAAGACTTCTGCATCCCTCTGCAATATATCTCACTATTTTGGACTTTTCTGAGCCTGTCAAGTCCTTCTTTTGACCCATTTTGCCAAAGGAAAGGAAGTTGCCTAATAATTATGCACACCTGATATAGGGTGTTGATGTCATTAGACCACACCCCTTCTCAATTGGTAGTAGGCTTTCCAGCCTATACAGCTTGGAGTAAGACAACATGCATTACGAGGATGATGTGGTCAAAATACTCATTTGCCTAATAATTCTGCACTCCCTGTATATTTGAAATTGAAAGAAAATAAATAATTTGCAGGTAAAATGTCTGACTTGATGCACTGCATGTTTTGCAACCTGTTTTCTCCTTTTTTCTTTCGCTGGTCTGTACTTAAAACTGCGTTGCCAGAGTTTTCATTTTCTTTTTCGATCCCAGAGTTTTCGTTCGCCACGCTGGCAGAAATCTCTCGCGGGGCCGGGCCTAGCAGTGGTGTGTTCTCATTGGCTACGGAGCTTTTGATTGACAGCTTCTTGACCTGGAAGTAAGGATGTCTTGTCAGTGTTGTTGACGTGTGTGGATGTGATCATCTGTACACGGCTTCCTATTTCATTTTAGTGATATAAAGATTGAATTTTATCTGTATTTATCTGCTACTACTTTGTCGACATAAGCTTTTAGGAGCGCGAGAGAAAATGAAAGTCTTGAGGTTTAATTGTACATTATACAGTCCCTCCAGAAAAACACGATTATGCGATCGCTTGATTTCATGCATAATCAGCCAAAGTCCGCGTATTCTTGCGGGGGTCGCATTTTTTTCAAATACGCCGCACTTTCGCCGCATAAATTGCCGATTTCAGCAAGCAAAATATGTGGGACTAGCGTGATTTCATAATCCCTGTATTTTCGTTGCAAAAAAGTCACATATATCTTAGAAAGTTGAAAAATGTTGCGTTTACTTCACACCAGTAAAGCGTCATTATTTTCCCCCTGTTGCCATGGGAACCTCATGAAGCGACGTGAACATCATCTGCAAACCCCGCGGTGAAACCGTGATGAAGACGCAAATCATTCTCATTCGCCAACAAAAATAAGCGCAAAAGGCCGAAGCAGTTTCCCGGTGTGTCACATGACAGTGGGGGCGAATTATTTTAACTGCGTGTCGGACCGCAGACGACGCTGTATATTAGTAGAGTGTGAAATAAGAGATTGAACTTTGTGCATTGGAAGCTCTTCATTTAACAGAAGATGTCTTTGTATCGCTACCTCTGTAAAACAGGAAGCACACATTTGATTTTTTTATATTTTATTTATTCATTTTCACAGAAGTTGTTGAATATTTCTTTTGTGAAGCTGCAGAACTTGTTTGACTCAATGTTTTGTGAGTTTGATTCATGTGTTCATGAAGGTCTGAAATATTCAGTGATTTAGTAGCTTGAAGTGATCAGAAATGACTCTTGACATGAAGGTAGAGTCTAGAGAGAACAGGGTGTTGGGGGGGGGGATCACCTTTTTTTCCTCTTTTTCATTAAACCGCAGTTTTTGCAAGTTCCCGCAATATCATTGCATAAAATTGCAAAAATATCCCATCGCATTTTTTAAGAAAACGTGCCGCATAATCAAGGATTTTTGCCCGCAACAATCGCAAAAAAAATCTGTTTTTCTGGAGGGACTGTATTATATAATACTGCAAATAATGCATAATATCCAAAGTTTTCTGAGAATATTTGTTTATTCCTGATGATTCTTCTCTGTTGTTGAGTCTGATTAGGTTGTGCCGTTACAATTTAAAGAGAATACTAGTATAATGTATATGTAAGTGATACATTCAGCTGTCAAGAAAGTCTCACTCCAACCAGTTAATGAAGGTTTGAATCTGGCCATCACCTTTTGTTAGTGGTATGCACTTACAGCACTATTAA
>CM074279.1:2605000-2770000 GCA_037194245.1 Opsariichthys bidens
ACATAAAATCGACAAAGTGGTTGCTAAAGAAGAATAAGTGTGTGAGAAAGCAAGAGCATGCTTGTGTTCTTCTGCATGCACATGTAGGAGTGAGGGATGAGAGACTGCGCTCGGGGGACACCGTTATGGAGGACCGGTTTCTAATATAAGCTCAGACAGCAGCAGCAGATCTAAGATCTGACCCAACCCTGACTTACTTCCTGCTCTGTTATTTCCAGACAAATCCTTTTAATCATGATTTTTGTTTTGCTCTTCCTTTGTTCTGGCATTTTTAGCCTGATCATTTTAAAATGCCCATACTAGGGATTAGGGAGAGTATTTTCTCCTGCATGCTGTTCAGGGTTACTTTTCTTGGAGCCATGTTGTCCAATGTGAGATTCACCTTATAACATTTTGACTGATTTTATCATGGATTGTGATATGTAATGTGCATTACTATGTGCACTGTACAGTTTTATTTTTACAAAATGAAACAACATTTTTATGCATGCAAAAGGTGCTATCCATAGGGATTGATGTGTTTAACCCAGAACATTCCTTTTAAAGGGTTAGTTCACCCAAAAATGTAAATTGTGTCATTAATTCCTCTCCCTCGTGTCGTTCTACACCCGTAAGACCTTCGTTCATCTTCAGAACACGAATGAAGATATTTTTGATGGTTCAGTGAGTCTCTATTGACAGCAAGATAATGAACACTTTCAATGTCCAGAAAGATACTAAAAACAAGTTCATGTGACTACAGTGGTTCAACCTTAATCCTATAAAGCGACGAGAATCCTTTTTGTGTGCCAAAATAATGATATCCAGTGATGGACAATTTCAAAACACTGTTTTGTTTCGAATCTTTATGTTTTCAGTCATGGATTTTGAAAGCAACATTTATACCTGCTTTTGTTTATGATTCATCTATGTTTCTCCCAGAGCAACTTTAGATTGTGTCAGGGTTGTTATGTACCAGTTTTCAGTGGGAGAAATGATCATTGTTATTTTGCAACAACAAAATTATGAAATTAATACAAAGATAATAGGAAAAACGCTGCATGCTGTGGATGGAAAACATCTGTGAGTCATGTCGCTTCATAGTAGTGAAAAAAAGCATGGCCATGGACAAAATATCTGTACCGGTTCATTTACTCACAGGCAGTCCATATATCATTGAAATACAAACACGCATAAAGTGTTAAGTGGAATAAAAAAAAACAAAAAAAAACATGCATTATTAACTCTAATGTAACGGCAAAGTTCATTTCTTCAATTCAGTGTTACATGATCCTTCAGAAATCATTCGCTAACACTTTACAATTAGGTTTGTTCGTTAACATCAGTTAACAAGAACAAAAACAAAAGGTTTTAATTGTTGCCATTTTTGTTGTTTATAATATTGGATTGCTTCCCTTTGCTTTTCTTTTGGAAAATTATGGAATGAAACCACTCATCGTATAATAACTGGAGACACAATGGAATTCCCTGTCTAAATTAAGAAGCACAAACAGATTTAATGTTTTAATAGTGACCTGGCTATGTTTGTATGTTTGTTTGCAGGGCTGAAGCAGTGACTCTTAATGACTGTCTCCAGCTATCATATCTGCCATCTAAGAGGAACCACATGCTGCTGTTGTACCCCAGAGAGATCCTCATCTTAGACTTGGAGCTCAGTCAGACCGTTGGAGTGGTCGCCATTGAGCGCTCCGGTGTGCCTTTTATCCAGGTGTGTGTGAGCGAATGGAAGAGTCTGTAAAGCTGTAATAGAATGGGTACCATTTTCAATTTGATAAAGTGTTTTTTTTTTTAAAGGGTTAGTATATGACTTTCTTGGTTCAGTCAAACACAATCAGAGTTCTATAAAAAAATTCCCTTCATAATGGGAGTAAATGGTACACTAGATTTTGAAACCCAAAAAAGTACATCCATCCATCATGGCTTTTTGTTAGAAAATGATTCATATTTAAGACTTTTTAAACTATAATGACTGGTTTCCGTTGCCGTACTCGCGTTCAGTTCTGCTGGAAGGGTGACCTCTGACCTGACGCATGGCTTAGGACGTAGCTTTTCTTTAAAACTTCTCGTTTTAGACTTTTAATTCGTGACCGACATTTTGCTTTGCTCCATGCTCTGCCCTTCCGCGTTTGTCAATTCTCACCTGAGCTTACGGAGGTCAGAGGTCACCCTTCCCCTGGAACTCGACTCTCTTGTGTACAGGGCCGTTACCGGAAGCCAGTGATTAGGTTATAAAGTTAGAAATATTGCTATTTTTCTTATATAAACACATCGCTTGTCTTCAGAAGGCCTTTATTAACCCCCGGGAGTCGTATGGATTACTTTTATGATGGATGGATGCTTTTTTTTGGGGGGCTTCAAAATCTAAGGTAGCATTCACTCCCATTATAAAGCTGGGAAGAGCCAGGATATTTTTTAATATAACTCCAATTGTGTTTTGCTGAAAGAAGAAAGTCATATACACCTGGGATGGCTTGAGGGTGAGTAAATAATGGGATATTTTTCATTTTTTGGGTCAACTAACCCTTTAAGACTTTTCATGTTTTAACAAACTACATCTGAAAAAGTTGTAGAAGATGTATCTGGGCTCTCGGTACAGTAGAAATCAGGCATCGCAACATATTCTGATGTGTATATGATCCCCAGAATACTGCCAACAGGGAATATTGGACATTGCATTGCTGCAATAGTTCAAATGGTCTCAAAAACTGAGCATGTTGAGAGCTAGATGCGTTAACTGACTAATGAAAACTACGGCTAGCTAATTCGACAATGTCAAATTTCCTTAGACATTGAATGGTGCAGACTAGCATCAAAAAAAGGTCAAAAAATATCGTCTATGACTGCCTACATGGGCCATGTTTTCACTGTTCGTGAAACAGTGATTTTGAGAGATGCCCGTTTCCCTCTTTGACATGTCCTTAGTTTTGATAGTTGATAGATTCGGGGGTCTGAAGCCCCCTAAATTCACAGACACAATGCTCATTTAATGCATTTTATCAAATAAATCCATATTTACACATGATTAGTGTCACCTGTTCACTGTTATTAAAATTTATCTACACATATGTAATGTATATGCGTGACACAAATGGCACTTGTTTTTAGAATGATCCATTTACATGTCATTTCCTGAACATGTATGTGCATTAGATAATGCCAGTGTGTCTTCTGACTTGTTTTAGTGTGATTTGTGTATTAAATTGTACTTATAGCTTCCAGCCCTTCCCTCAATCAGAGTTCTGGTAAACACGCGCACACACACACACACACGCGTATGCATTAAGTGTTATAAAGCACTTGTCAGGAAGGCAATTTGCATGACTGATGGTGCAGCTGCAAGCTCTCATACTCTGAAACTAGGCTGACCGTGGGAGCCTGGCATAAGCCAATAACACACACACTGGAAGCTCACACATTTGTCCTAGTTCTTCTGTTACCAGAACTCAAATTCTCACAACAACCACTTGTTTTTAATATTCAGTATACATAGAAGCATGCGTGTACAGACTTAGGTCTGTTTGAATATCCCAGACAGGTATTATTAAAAGAATAATTTACGAAAATTTATTTAGTTATTTTTCTTTCCATTAAACAATTGCAAAAAAAAAAGTAGTCCTGTGACTCATGTGTTGTCTTCTGAAGCGGTGTGAGGTGATTTGGTTTTGGCTTAAGGCATTTAATGTCAGTGATATCACCTCACACACTGTGACCTGGTATACACTTTTATCCGAGTGTGATCATGTATTAAAAAAGAATGATTATAAAAGAATGAAACCAGTCATACAGGTTTGTAATGACCTGAGGGTCAGAAATTATTTCAACATTTAATCATTTTATCCAAAGGGACTTACAAATGAGGAGAACAATAGAAGCAATCAAGCTAACAATACGGCAACAATATGTAAGTGCTGTGACTAGTCCCAGTCTAGCACAGTACACGTAGCAAGGTTTTTTTTGTTTTTTTTAAATAAAAAATAAATATATTTACAGAATATATTAGTAAGTGTTGACATTAAAGGGTCAAGTGTTGATGAAAAGACTCAGCAGCTTGGATTGAGTTGGGCAGGTCCTTCCACCAGTCCAGGTAAAGGTCCGTGAAAGTGCTTTTTTGGGATGGCACCACAAGTCGCCGTTGACTTGCAGAGCGCTAGCCTCTGAAGGGCACATAAGTCTGAGGTTGTGAGTTTAGGTATAGTAGTGCAGAGCCAGTTGTTTCTCTGAAGGCAAATATCAGTTCCTTAAATTTGATGCGAGCAGCAATTGGCAACCGGTGCCAATTGATGTGACGTGTGCTCTCTTCGGCCCGTTAAAGATCGCTCTTACTGCTGCATTCTGGATTAGTTTCAGAGGTTTGACAGTGCATGCTGGAAGGCCTGCCAAGAGAGCGTTACAATAGTCCAGTCTGGAGTTGGGTGGAATGCCCTGATAGGAAGGGTCTGGTCTTCCTAATGCTGTATAAGGCAAATCTGCAGGACCGGGCAGTTCTAGCAATGTGGTCTGTGAAGTTTAACTGATCATCAATCACAACTCCAAGGTTCCTGGCTGTCCTGGATGGACTTATGGCTGACAAACCTGGAGAACTTGTGATGAAGTGGTGGGTTGGCTGAGTCTGAGAGCACAAGCAGTTCTGTCTTCGCAAGGTTGAGGTGAAGGCGGTGGTCCTTCATCTAGCAGGAAATGTCTGTCAGGCTGGCTTATAACTGTCAGTGTCCTGGCTGGTAGTGGGAAACTTTGAAAAACAGGTTTATATTGCCTTTTTTCTATCACGTATTTTAGTAATCATAAATGAGGTATCATCAATGAATACCTTTTTGAAATTGGACATTACGTTACCATTGAAATGGTATTTAAATCCTTTTAGCAGGCTCAATTTTTGTAACACAACTTCAAATTTAAAACACATCTTGATTTTTCCATCAATCCTTTTTTGTTGTAAAATATTTATTTTGTATGGAATAAAAAAAAGTTTTCTTTACAGTAAACTTTGTCCCACTTTATAATAGTTGTCTTTAACTACTATGTAATAACATTCAATGCATTTATTATGTACAGACATGTTTTTACCTCGTACTTCTGTTTAAAAAATATCTGCATATAAGTACATATTAGGTCTGTGTGATTTATCACATGATACGAAAAATAACTTAAACACAATAATTCTTATTGCGAATTATGAAATCATCAAGGCTACGATTCTTTTTTTTATGCGCAGCTTGTCAGTGAAGTACGGCTCCAAATGCTGATTCATTTGAAAGCACTGCGAGTTTGAGTCTCTTATAATTTGAAAAACTAACGCGCGTCAAACATCTTTCCAGACATGAGAAGCATTTATTATCATCTTGTCCAACAAAAGACAACATTTAATAACATGTTTTTACTCCAAACTCACTTCATAACGACAGTTGAGCTTCTGTGAGATGATGTGGCTTCTTACACAGAATAAGGCAGTCGTGTGTTTATTAGTCATGTTTAATCAATCAAAGCGTTTCGATCTTCTGTTTATTCAGACATGACGCGTGTTATCTTCGTCTGCCGCAGCGCATATTTGGAGTTTCTGCGCAAGAGCGCCCTCTGGCTTTCAGATGGAGAAGCATTTACTACTGATCACAGAGCCGTACAGCTCCGACAAGCTGCGCATTAAATAATCACAGCCTTTGCCTAATCATGTGCAATTTAATCGAGTTAAATCGTGCAGCCCTCATACATATGTAATATTTTCTGTAATTACATCTATAATTAAAGTTCCCTTACACCTTAAAGGTGCAGTAGTGGAGTAGTAGTTGATCTGGAAATACTAGCATTGAAAGCATAAGATCCCACCTTCTCTGCAAATTGCCATTCAACTACTTGGAGAGCTTGAACTTGACTGCTGCAGATTAAATTCGGTGTTGATACTGTTGACATGGAAACACATGATTCCGAGTCTGAGGACTGAACGTCACGGGTTGCCATCTCTTAATTACAGTAGTTATGGCATGAACCGATTCGGTAGGAACTGTAAGAGGTGGCTGCTGTTTGTTTGGGATCTGTCTGTTGTCTGTATAAACTGCATAGCATAAAACGCACTGACGTCTGGTATGTAAAAACACGTCGACAGGCAGGTAGGACATCGTATTATTTCATTTGAACCAAATATAAAGATTGGATGAACATTTTAAGGTCTTACGCCTTCCACCTTAACTTCTGCAGTAACCTGCTGAGTTTCTTTCAAATGAGATCAACCTTGGGTCTGTATTCCAAACCATTCATGAATTACATCCTAAAAAGGGGGTGACGGTTAGCAGTTTAAGGGTTAAAAATACTAATAAGGTCAACAAAAGCGCTTCATATTTGGTGCTTGTATTGCATTATACCATAACGTAATCTTTTGTGCCTTTTTGCCACTCAGACTTTTCTTCTTTTAAGACTAAATGTTTTTGGAATTTATATGATTGGCTGGGGAAACATTGTGGTCTCTAATGCTTTCTGTCTTGCGTGTGTAGGTGATTCCTTGTGCCCAGAGAGATGCTCTCTACTGCCTCCACGAGAATGGTTGCATCACACTGCGTGTGTGTCGCTCCACAACACCTTCTCCCAGTGAAACAGGCAAGACAGACTTTGTTCCTTCACAACTGTCCTCACAAGTCATTTTACATCACAATAATGGAGTTCATAGTTAGTTAGTTACTTTTGTTGTGCATAAGGTGGGTAATTTCTGGTTTGAATTTCTATAAAGTTCAAACTATATACACACACATCGTACACACAAATATACATTCCCATGTGTGCATATATCTACAAATCCGTCTAGAGTTCAACTTCATGACTCAGCATTTAAAATTTTAAAGGTAGTTGGTACAAATGACCACTGATACACGTTTTTTCAAGTATTGATTCAAGTATTTATGAGTAAGTCATTGAATCATTCAAACAGTTTTTTACAAATAATTTATTCTGATTAAACATTTTAAATAGACTGCAAAAATTAACATTTTGTTAGAACCTTTTGTAAATTACGTGTTATTTTGTTTAGTTGTCTGTTCAGAATCATGGGAGATCTGTTTAAAAAATATTCATATTAAAAGACATGATTTTTATAGACCATTTCTATAATGTTTACTCACACCAATTTAAAAAAAAAAAAAAAAAAAAGTGACATGTTTTGTTGTTCCAGTGACTGATCCAGAGCAGAATGTCCAAGAGTTGGTATACGATCTCCGCTCCCAGTGTGACGCTATCCGTGTGACTAAGACCGTGCGGCCCTACCGAGTGGTGATCTGTCCAGTCAATGAGAACAGCGCCGCCCTGGTGGTCAGTGATGGAAGGGTGATGCTGTGGGAGCTCAAAGCTCATCCCAGTAAATCTTCGTCCAACCTCAGGTACCATTTTTCTTGCATATCAAAGTACTAAATACTTCAGTACAAGTTCTTCAGTATAACAATGTGAAAATTAATTAAAAAAAAAAAAAGTGTAGCAAAAGCTGTTGTTCATACTGATTTACATGGGTAGACATGTTGTAGACTTACAAATGAAACTATAACAAAGGCTTTGCTGATTTTACTTGATATACCTTCTTGGAGCATCAATTCTACACACAGTTTTAATCTAATGTAATTAATCTGACATGTTGCTTTCTGACTCAACCAATGGCATTAGTTGGCGAAATTGTTATTGAGAATGTCATTTCACTGGTATTGGTATTGACTGCTACATTTTTATATCGAGACAGCCCTACATAAAACACACCAATAAATTCTGATTAGATTTTTTACAGCCAGGTTACAAAAGCACAATAAAAAGATGAATCTTATAAAACTGTACATGCGCATGTCTTATTTCATCCCAAAATCAAGATACATTTTTTTTTTTTGCCAAAAATAAGTGAGACTTGTTTGAGGACCATTGTGCATTTCCATGGGAATTTAAGCGGGTCACGGCATGGATTTTGTTCCTTGAGGTTCACTTTCTCTTATAATGTTAATAATGCTTTTTTGCACAAAAAAACAACAACAAATATATATGTGGAAAAACACTCATTTTCGAACTATATTCAGGACATCTTCCATTTTTAAGGGAGGCTCCTTTTAAAGGATTAGTTCACTTTCAAATGAAAATTATCCCAAGCTGTACTGACCCTCAAGCCATCCTAGCTGTATATGACTTTCTTCTTGGAGATATATTAATGAATATAATGGCAGTGAACAGGACCAATGAGTATGAAGCTGAAGAACGTGCTTCCATCCACTTCCTTCCATCATAAACGTGCACTCCACACTTCTCCGGGGGGTTAAGACCTTTTGAAGCGAAGCGTTTGTAAAAAATATATATATCCATATTCAACAAGTTATGAAGTAAAATATCTAGCTTCCGCCAGACCGCCTTCCATATTCAACGTACGAAGATGTAAAACTCTCGCAGTTCAAAAAGCTTACACTACATCCTACACCTTCCCTATTTGAATACAGAAGGTTGTAACAGTTCGTAAGAACGGGAAGGAGGAGGCGGGAACCGGCGAACATTCTACGTAATTTTAATAAAGTCAAAATAAACAAAACAAAACGACTGCCGCCCACACAAACATAATAAAACACAACATAAAATCCAGGCCTGGTCCTCTCTCGTCCTTCACTGTTGTTGTTCCCCTTTTATACTTCTGGAGCTCCTCTTTGAGAGAAACGAGACCGGTGTAGCGCGCAGCTGACGCTCATTATCAAACACGCCTCGCACCATTCCCTCGCGGCTTTCGCTCGCCCTGCTTGTCACAGCGGTCTATTGAAAGCTAGATATTTTACTTCAACTGAACAAACATCTGTATACTGTATCAGCGTAGACAGCGTCAGTCATTATAATGACTTAAACATTTTTGTTTTGCTTGGTTAATTAAATGCTTTGTTTATAATGAGGAGGATGTTTTAAGCTCTGAAACACACCAGATTTTTTAATGGTACAACAACCTCTTATATGTCAAAAGATCAATATAAATTTAATTTCTCTTCATGACCCGTTTACACTTTACAGTGATAAACCTAAAAATAATGATTCGATGATGCAAACATAGTTCAGTTCGGCTGTAAAGCATCTCCAAAAAGCAAAATGAGTGTCATTCTTCAGCTGAGATCTGTTCCATGTTCATTCAAATCTGTTTTAAGAACAATCAGTTATCCAGTTATCTCTCATCCAATAGTGTCAGTGCAGTCAAATCAATGATATTTTCCAATATTAAGTCAAATTCATACTCTTACTTAAATTGTGCAACTTTAGTCAGATATATTGAAATTGTTTTGTTAATACTGCATTTTTCATGTTTTTTGAGATTCATATATTTTCTCTCTCTCAGTTCTGGCTTGCCTCCTTTATATTCTCCTGTGAATTTCTGTGGGACACCTTTACGCCAGAATCAAAAATCCATCCCGGATCTTTCTCTGAATACAATGATCGGTAAGATAGCCATCCTAACCCCCCTTCTCACCCACCCACACATTTCTTTTCTTCCAAATGCTTGCCTTATCCTGGCTTCTAAATATAACTCATTTAAACAGTCTCAGGCTTCATTCTCCTCGTCTTTGACTCGAGGAGATATTTCCAAGCCGAAGACCCCGAGGCATTACTCTGCAGTCTGTCTTTTACAGTATCTGCACATCTTATTTTCCCTCTCAGAAGCCTAGCACTGATAACACTCATAGCCTGTGGCCTGGTTTATCTTCTGTTATGTTTTTTAATCATAGGCATTGGGTGGGCATTCGGGTCTTAAAAGAAGAGTTCTAAACCTTCTGAGGAACACACAAAGAGGATTTTTAAGAATTATAACCGGTTGCTCTTTTGCATGCAGTTACAATGAATGGGGACTGATGCTTTCAAGCATAAAAAAAAAAAAAATGCAAAAGGACCATAAAAGCAGTGCCCAAATTGAAGAGGACTGTGGGTGTTGGTCAAATATCAATAATAGTTTATTATTAATTTATCTTCAATCGATATATTAAAAATGTATTTGCTTTAAGCAGACGGAAAGACCGTGAATTGAAGATTCACAATAATTTATACCAACATTTTAGGCTACATGCTCTGTCTCTTTAAAATCATGAAAAAATCATGCATGTTCACTTTTGCTACTGTTAAATCCATTCACAGTTCTTGTCATTTGTTGTCACATGTCGCTTACAGAATCTCTAAAGTGTTAATGTTTTTAATAAAATAAGAGGGTCATAAAAATTGCATGTTGCTTTTATTTAGTACTGCCCTGAAAAAAAGCGATTTCGCGTCACAGATGTGTACATATAGTCCACAGGACAAAATAATAGCGAAATTAATGATCTGGATTTAATAGCCACCTACTCTCTTTTCTCTCAACAGCCTCAAAGAGCTGCTCTGTTGTTTCATTTAGATCGGTTATGTGATTTGTCCCTGTTCCAGGTCACAGTCTGATTTCTGGAGTGGACTCCCCTCGACCCCAGGCAGATCAACAGGAAGTACATCTGAAATTCCTGTTGACAGGGCTGTTGTCTGGCCTGCCCTTGCCTCCCTTCTCCCTCCGGATGTGTCCTCCGCTCACCACCAAAAACATCAACCACTACCAGCCCTTACTGGCCGTGGGTGAGTGCTGCACATGCAGACACTTTTCCACTCCATTCTACTTCAGTCTATCCTAGAATACATTTTCTGGAAGCGCTTCAGCTTAAATATGATTGAAAAATGATTGGCTACATTAAGTCCAATAAGAGATTTAATTTATCGGTATTGTTACCTTTCAGTATGTGCCGCATTCAATGAAAAAGTTACATAAATTAAAGAGTGAAAAATCATGAAGACTGGCCTTTTAATGTCAGCATCAGGTATGACACATTGATTAGATTTCTCGGCTCATTTACCTGGATTTATAATAGGTTGCCACTTCTTTGAACTCACCGGATGTCTATTTGAAATTAGGTTTTTATAAAACATGATATATAAATAATTACATACGTGATGCATGCGACCTCAGCATGGCCTTCTGTAATGCCCACTTCATGAAAACACACACTCCCACTTCTGCAAAGGACACGAGATGTTAGTCGCGAATAAATTGACTCATAAAATCACAGATGTCAGGTGTTAAGAATTGTAAGTCAAACATCGTTTGGAAATCTAGTCTCAATCGAATAGAGCTTTACATTCACTCATTTAATCAATTATTTGAAGTCGCCGATTCGTTCAGGAATGAAGTGACTGTGTGTATCATTGAATCATTCACTCATCCAATTCTTTTAAAAAGGCAGATTGATTTAGTAAATAAACACCGCTGTGTGTTACTCTGAGACAAAACAGTTCTTGGCTTTGTTTGGAACAATTTTCATTGGCAAATTAATGTCATGCTATTAACTTCTTGTTTATTTGCAATCGTGCTGATATTTAGGAGAAACGCTGCAGTCTTTCTCGTGCGATATCGAGGAACTATATAATAACTCATTCAGGGAATTTTTTGCCCACATATCTTTAATTTCAGAGAAATTCTAACTGAATTTTAGGATGGTTTGCAATATAAACAATTGCAATATTATCGCAGATGATACAAATCACACTGAATGATATAGTTGAACTATAGATATTCCATTCTTTAAATTACTGTAGCATATAGTGGATCAAACTGATGGGAGTTTGTTTTTCACACAAGTAACACATCCAGTCTTTTTGTGATCGTGACCTGATTTTTTGACAGCAAAGCGAATTAGCCGAGAGAATGAAAACATATGAGCTGAAATGACATGAAATTGTAATAGAACGTCATTCGTCTCAGCGTTTCCAACCGGCAAGGCCATAGCCGTTCTGTTCACTCAATCATCTCTTAATCAAAGATTCCGCAAAGATTGACAGCTTTGCACAGATATTAAAAAGCCAAGTGCCCAAGTCACAAAATAGATGAAACTTTGACAATTTGTAGACTAATGTGTGGTTTGAACTAGCTGTGGCTAAAAATACAGCTCTAATTGAGTTACATCTGTTGCTCAGTAACAGTGAAATGGAAATATTTTACCGCTTAAAGACCTCCTAAATATGTGAAAATCTGTTTTATCGCATTATAGAAATATCAATATGTTTCAAATGAGGTTTCACCCGGTTTGCCCCACAGATCTTGCAAATTGTAATTTGAGCTCTGTGATAGGTGCTCTTATTTTCTCTACTCGTCATCTCATTATTGGAGTCAACACAGCGGTGCAGTCTTGATGAGATTTTGTAGCTCCTCGGGTGCACTAAACATCCAACTGAACAAGCACACTGCAGTTGTCAATACCCTGTAACGGGAATCCCTCTTGACAGATGCATTTCTAAAGAAACTCTATAGCACAGTTTTTGCCTCAGGGATGATACAGAACTTCAAACTCTCTTTCTGCCTCAGTGCACAAGGACTGTTGCCAAATCATTCCCAATGGTGGCTTTTTTTTAACCATCTCAAGACTTCAAAGAAGCGATCTTGACAAGTGGTCATTGAGCACTTGAGGGAATGAAGGTCCATATGCGACTGGCTCTGCCGGTGTGACATTTGAAGCCAGACAATTGTGCAATTTTGGATGCATCAGTGTCAATCAGTTCAGTCTACATAAAGGCCTTTGGACTGACACCAAGAGCCTGGTCTTCTCTGATAGAAATGTTGCAGGGAATGCTAAGCTGTCTGATGCACTCAGATCTGAATTTACTGTCTCTTGATTTGTAAAGCTCTGTGATTTCATGGAAAATGATCTATGTCTTTCTGAATAGACTGTGTGCACATAGTCTGACACAGAGGCTATCTACTACATATGAAATGCATCACAATTTCATTATGGGTTGCACAGACAAGTCGATTAGTTGTGCCACTAGTTAGGGCTGGACAATTTATCGGCCAATTTGAAAAATAACATTGAACTTGAACACGATTATCGCTTAAATGTGATTGTTAGTGCGATTTATGAATTTTCTTTTTTGTGCTTTATTTCCATGTTCATCTTTCATGTTGCTGTTTGAGCATGAAAAAGATCTGCAAAGTCACTCCAGCAGGAGTTCTTCTCTACATCAGTGTCAGTGTTCCTGAACTCCCTGAAACGCCTCCATTGTAGTCTTGAGTTTGAAAGAACACGTCACAATATTACGCATTTAAATAATATGCAGAATAAAGGGGCGGGTTCTGGTTGAGTTAGTTAGTAGTGTGTTGAAAGTGGCGGTTATGGTAAGGGGCGGGACATTTCATGCACAAAGAGCTTGACCACTCACAACACTCTGGTCCAGCCAACCAATCAGAGCACATTGTGCTTTTCAGAAGGAGAGGCTTTATCAAGACCAAACAGCGTTGACAGACTGTGAAACAATGGAGAATATCGGGAAAATGTTTAATTTTTTTGAAAATTCAAGTATGTAAACGTATTCTAAAAGACCCCAAAAACAAAAATGTACACTCCAAATCAGTTGTCATGCTGCCTCGGCTCTGTCCCATCACTGAAACTCTCTGAAACACTTCATTTCCTCTCAGACTCCTCCGTCACTCCTTTCTCATTTTTCCTCTCAGTGCCACATCTATCAACTTCAGCTCTCCTCTACTGACGGGATGAAGGATGTTCTGTTCAGTCTGAGCTGGCTGTTATTAACCGTATCATCAGAAATGACTTATGCAAATGTAGTTTTTTTGATCGTTTTTTATGTATTCGTAATCAAAGGCAAAAATTGTATAAAGATGATGCAATGATTTTAATTAAAACCAATGAAACTGTGCAAATGATTGTTAATGCCTTAACAAAGGTGATTCAAATAATGCATTCATATTAACTAGCCAATTGCATCATTCACGTGTGTGTGTGTTTTTCATGTTTGCCCATTAGGTACAAGCAATGGCTCTGTGCTGGTGTACAACTTGACCAGTGGCCTCCTGCACAAAGAGCTGAGTGTCCATTCCTGTGAGGTCAGGTAAGAGACCGTTGCTCTGTTATAATATCTACAGTATACCCCCATTCATGATGAGACTTGAGAATCATACAGTACAACAGAACACTGGTGTTCAATCCCGGGTGCCAATTAAATAAACTTGAGAACTAGTTTGACCAACTAGCAGTTAGCCAAGGGGTAATCAGTTTTACCTTTGAGATTAGACCAATCTAACTAAGAAAAAAATTTTAGATGACTAATTTATAAGACTAAAATAATCAGTTTTTGAAACTGGATCATGGGCTGTGTTCCAAATGACGTTCTATACACTTAGTGTTTTCACACCTAGCTCGTTGGGAGCGTTTGTTTCAGAACCTGATGCGTTTTTTTCCTTAGTTTCCACTCCAAAATAGTGCATGAACAAGGTGGTCTTGGCCAAATTCAAAACAAAATCTGGAGCGCTTCACTTGTGGTGAGAAAACAATCCAACCTAACGGACCAAAGAACCAGGTTGCTTCATAATGCATTATGTAAAAATCAGCCATGTCTAATTTTGTGGTTGAGCGCATTAGTTTAAATGTTGCATTGCTAGGAAGTATGATAGTGATATATAATATATATTATATATATATATATATATATATATATATATATATATAATATATGGGACTTCTGGCAAGTTGGATTCTGTGCCTCTCCACTCTTCCCTCCCTTTTTGGACTTTTTGATTTCCATGAAAAAAAAAAAAAATTACTTTTTATCAAAAAGCAAAACTGCACTTTGGACCTGAAGCCACCCAGTTTTTTTTCTCCTTAGCCCCAGGTAAAGACACTTCTGACATTATCTTTGGTTTAGAAGTGGCTTAGTACTTGGAATGCCACAGTAGTAGCCCATTTCATGAAGACGTCTGTGCGTGGTGGCTCTTGATGCACTGACTCCAGCTTCAGTCCACTCCTTTTGAAGCTCTCCTAAGTTCTTAAATCGACTTTGCTTGACAATCTTCTCAAGCCTGCGGTCATCCCTTTTACTTGAACACCTTTTCCTACCACACTTTTTCCTTCCAGTCAACTTCCATGAATATGCTTTGACACAGCACTCTGCGAACAGCCAGCCCTTTCAGCAATGACCTTCTGTGGCTTAACCTCATAGTAGAGGATCTTGATGATCGTCTTCTGGACAACTGTCAAGTCTGAAGACTTCCCCATGATTGCTGTGGAGATTACTGATCTAGACCCGGTAAATTAAATATTATAATATTTTGAGATGCGATTTTTTTTTTTTTTTTTTTTTTTTTTTTTTTTTTTTTTTTTTTGAGCTGTTGCCATTATTAGCAACATTAAAATGTAAAAAATGCTTGAAACATTTTAGTTTTCACGTTAGGAGTCTAGGAAATGTCACATTTTCACTTTCTTAAGTAACTGCTGAAAAATGTTGCTTTTTTCCACAATATTCTATTTTTTTGAGATGCATATCTGTATATATGTATGTTATATATATATATATATATATATATATTCTCAGTCCAAATTCGGTTCCCTTTTGCATCTTCTTGCACTTAAATGGACAAATACACACAAAATTGTGTCAAAATGCCCATCTTGGTCAGTATCCAAGTAAACAAAACCAGTAATGTTGTAAGTGAATGTGAAAAGTTAGTTAAAATAAACTACATGTATGTCAGTATATTACATCTGTGCATTAGCTCTTAAAAGCCTAGTTCAGACTGTCAGTCTAAACCTGATTTTTGTGCATTTCCAATTGGAATTTGCTCATATTTAGCAAGTCTGAATGGCAAACATATCAGTTTTGAGCTATATTCATATGTGGTTTAAAACCGTATTCAAATCGCATTTCTGAAAATCTATTTTAGTCTGACCGCTCTAATCGGATTTTGACTCTTCCACACCGCATACAACCTAAACATCACGTTGTAATAGGAAACATGCTGAAAGTTACAGAAGTTGCAGAAACAAGCTTGTGTTGTTGCAAAATGTTAGTGAAGCAGAAAATTACAATACAACGGAGGCATGTTTTGAAACCGGTTTCGGAGACGACCAGCCTCATACATTTCAGCTACACATCATGTCATGTTGTAAATAAGACCATATCTGCATTTCAAACCCCTCCATGTTGCTGCTCGTGTTGTTTTTGGCGTATACCTACCAACCCAATGTCATTGCTCTAGAAAGCAATGCAGATGTTCTCGAAAAGGAACACGCAAATCGGAAAAACAGTTGCGATACACAGTGTGGACAGATCCAATCGGATCCACAAATAATCCGATTTGTGAAAAGTGACAGCAGCCTAATATACCTGCTGCCATCTGTGTCATTAATGTCATTTACACAACAAAAGACAACCGCTCACTGAATAACTCTCATAGCTTTAAGAAGGATTCATCTATATTTCATTTGTACATTGAAGACTTTCTGTTATATTTCTTACTGTCTGAACTACTGTCTGAAAATCTTAAAGCACTGTTTAATTCATTAGTATGCTTGTTCTGTTGTATTTATTTGTGCTGTTGGTTGTTTATTTGTTCTGATTTTATTACTGACTGTTGTCTTTAATTATATTTGAATTGTATATTAATTAGGCAAATAGTTATTGCTGTGCTTTCAAAATTGGGACCAAAAATCTGTCGTGCGCACTGACCGCAGGCCTCCGGACGGGGATTGCAGAGGCTGTGGCTGTTTTACACATGCATCAGTTTCTTGATCTTGATGTGAGCAGCAACCAGTAGTCAGTGCAGAAAGATAAAGAGAGGTGTAACACGGATCAGTGGAGAGGAACCAGAGTGATAAAACCAATCTATGTGTATACATGGCTGAATAAGGGACCATGATGGACAGATTGTGCTTTTTTTTTTTTTATATACTGTAGTGTTGCTATCTGGAGCATTGCAGGACCTTTGCAGAACGCAGGGTTAGAGCCTCACTAACACATTTGCACCTATTTTTATTGTTCAATAGCTATTAGACAGCTATTAACTTCTGAAACTGCATACCGTTTGAAAAACAAATGACAGCATACTGATTTTGGGACAGCCTGAACATTACTTTATTTAATGATTTTGCCGTAAGTGGCACACATGAAATGTTCTTGCTGAGTCATGATGCCATCTTGTGGTGTAATTGAATGGAATGCACTGAGGTCGGATGTGGGACATTTCCCACCTCAGTCCACTTGAATATGCGGCATTAGGATCACTAGAATCTTCCAGGCAAGTGTTTTGGAGCTAAACTCTGCCCGACATTTGGACACCCCTGCCATATTCATTCAGTTTCCAATGGTTTTTCATAGTTTTGAAGTCATGATACAAGGAATGCTGTTTCTTGGTCCGATCTTCTACTGGTTGAAGTTTATAATACTATCTCAACAGCTGATTATGAGCACTATTTATTCATATAACACATTTAAGCTAAACTTTTATGAACTCCTGCTGTACAATACAGTTTCCGGGCGCTAATGATTTAATGATTCAAGCGTTTTTTTTGGTATTATTACATCACATCGTGAGTGAATATTAGCACCATTTGCGTCTCATAGAGCGTTTGGACCCAGAAACGGTGACGCGTCACACCAGATTTAACGAGTGGCTTATTCTGAAATGCAGGACATGGTAAAATATTATGTATATCCACACACATAATTACAGTGAATGTCTTCTTTGTATGGATTTTGGTTTCCTGTAAAAAATATGATGCCGCAGTGTTTCCAACTTGCATTATTATTCACTGGGGAATCTTTAAAGCGATCTCAAGGGATGTTGAAGCAGCCCTGCATCTAAACTCATAAAATGAAGTTAATGATTCCGTTCGTGAGTTCACTGCAGAGTTCAGATCCCATGACACACCGGCCGCCCTCATTTTATTAATTATCTCTCTCTTTATTTAAGCAGACACCGTTTCCCCCAATAAATTAAGTGAGAGATTTAATCAATTATGTCGTTAAGCAATTGATTGAAAACAAACACCATCCATTGTCTCTGTTGAGGCGTTTCTTGTGAAATGGATGACTTTCACCATGTTTGGTTGATTTTTATTAGCAAAGGTTTAAACTTAGGAAGTTTTGTCAACGCTGCTACAACAGCATATTCTGTTTCAAAAGCATTGTTTAATGCCTTACTGTATTCTGTATGCCAAAGATGATCACATAGGCATTTCTGAGTAATCGCAGGCACCGATATACTTCAAGCGAAGGGGCAAAAAAATAAACCCCAATAAAACAAACAAAAAAAAAACAAAGGCTGCACGACAGTATGCTGTTTCCGAACATTCCTGTGTTGTGGTGGAGCCCTAGAACACACCCACTAATTACATATTCATCATGGAGGAACGGTAGTTTGAATATGCTAGCCAGTGCTTTGGTTAGCTGTTTTAATCTACCAAAACGGTCTCAGAATGAACTTCATTTTGGCCAGAATTGTTCGAAATTGTCGGATCGTTCTTCGATTCTACTGGAAGTATATCGAGGCCTCCCCCGTACTTTAGAACATCCTGATCATCCTTTTATATTGTTTTTGATGGGCTAATTTACCCAAATTCACTGTCGTCATTTACTCACCCTCATGTCAATCCAAACCCATAAGACGTCCGCTTATCTTCAGAACACAAATAAAGATATTTATAATGAATATGAGAGCTTTCTGTCCCTCCACTTAAAGTCTATTTACATTGTAAATGAAATCCATATAAAACAAGCAGTTTTATAACACACAGATTTAATTTAGGCTTTTACTCACGTATAAACAGTGATGCTATGCTCCATGATAACAGTTGGGGGCTCGACCGGGATATTCCCAAAAAACACGGGACTGAGAAGTCATCCTCCAACACAGGCAAGTTAGTTTTAATGACTTCCTGTGGTGGTAGGATTGATCTCATAATAGGTAGAGTTATCCCTTGATGGAGCTCTGGATGGAGTTAGTCCCGGAAGATTTGTCTGTAAGGGTAAAAATTGGTGTGGTGTGGCAAATTAAAAATCAAAATTGTGATTAAGTGAGAATGCTTTGGGTTTGAGGTGCCAATTTCCAAAATGATGACTGGGACTACAAATAATCTACCTGAGATTGAGATTTTAATCTAACAGTTGGGTTTCAAACATGTGAAGAGGATAATGTGTCTCTAATATCTCCAAGTGATTCCAAACAAAGATTACAGAATACTAAGATCTGTGTTATACACTCATATGGCTCATCTGTAAGGGCAGGTGGGGCAGTACCCAACCAAAACATTCGTCAAAAACAGACCTCTATATATACCAAATCTATAATAAATAGTTAATGCATTCAGTGTTCGGTAATAGATATCTTCGGATTTTCTAGTCTATTTTAAGTTGAGCGAGATATATTAAAATTTAGCTTATGGCTTCGGCAGGCATGTATTATGATACTAAGCCGGTCAGACAGCTCTACAGCGCCACACTAATTTCCAATATAAATCTGTGTTGAAAAATGGAACTGCAGCACGCTCTAATTTAGAGCCATTGGGGCAGATTTCAAACTGTCCGCCTGTTCTTCGTATCAAATAATTGAAAGTTTAAAAGTGCTAATGTGAATAACCTTTATATAGTTGTGTTTGTTTTACATTTACATTTAGTCATTTAGCAGACGCTTTTATCCAAAGCGACTTACAAGTGAGGAAAACAAACAAGCGATTCTTCATGAATTGGCAAGTAACACAGGAAGTGCTCACAATACAAGTTTCATGCATAAGCTAGAGTAGGAAGGGAAAAAGGAAGGAAAGGGTTTTTTTTATTTTTATGAGGGGATCAAGTGTTCACGGAAGAGATGAGTTTTCAGCTGTCTCTTGAATATTGCCAGGGATTCTGCGTTCCTGATGAAGGTAGGGGATCATTCCACCAGCAGGGAGCAGAGAACGTGAAGGTTCTGGAGAGTGATTTTGTGCCTCTCTGTGACGGTACCACAAGCCTACGCTCCTTTAGTGATCGCAGGCTTCTGTTGGGGACGTGGAGTTGTATCAGTGTGTGGAGGTAGGAAGGTGCGGCGCCTGTGGTGGATCTGTAAGCAAGCATCAGCGCCTTGAACTTGATGCGAGCAGCGAGGGGTAGCCAGTGCAGAGAGATGAAGAGGGGCGTGACGTGGGCTCGTTGAAGACAAGACGTGCAGCATTATGTTTGTTCTGTGAGTAGAAATGACTTTTTCCTCACTGGAATTCCTCCACAACATTCAACATAAACAACTTTTGGAGGCAACAACTACTACATTAAGGCAATAGCATTCTATATGTGCCTATCAATCAACATTACAGCGATTAGAATGTGTATCATCAACTAGCGCCAATACCCAGAATCTGCCCTACCTAAATTTATGGACAGGAGCCACTACTGCTCACTTGTCATCATGCCGCACATGCACAAAGACTAAAACTTTCCCCGGCCCCGTGCCCTCAATCCATAGAGGATCCTCATTTCCATGTCATTTGCATTTTTACCAGGAGAAGTGGCCTAATTAATCATGTGGCCATTTTGTGTCTCATTAGTGCTCTCTGCTTGGTCCCCCAGCCAGGAGACACTGCCCAGCGCTCTCATTAGATAGTCAATCATTCTTTCTTCCTTTACACACTTTCTCTAGACTCGTTGTTTTTTTGTTTTGTTTCTTTATCGGTCTCTTTCGAATTATAATGAAGGCCTTTCATGTTTTGAGTTTTCAAGAGCGTAAGAATTTCGAGGATGTTGTTGTGCCACATGAGTTTGGTATTTATTGAAACTATCCTGCAAACGTTTTCGGTTAAGAAATCGTCATTGTATTGATGTCAGCGAATGGGCATATTAAAGTAACAATTCACACGCAGAAAGTTTAAGTCGTCAGGTCTAGAGGTCAGAGAGAGGGGGTGGGGGATTAAGAAATTTTCCTCTAATGTCTTTCCTTTGATATCCTTGTCTCTTACAGAGGAATCGAATGGATTAGTCTGACTAGTTTTCTGTCCTTCGCCACCTCTGTTCCCAATAACCTTGGACTCGTGAGGAATGAGCTGCAGCATGTGGACTTGCGCACAGGTAAAGCACACACACTAACGCATACGTTGCACGCTGGTTTTATGCTGATTGGACATTGCTCGTGCATTCAGCTGGGAAAAAAAAAACATTCTGAAAGTGATTCCAATGATATTATTCCTATGTGTCTTTATCATTATAAATGCGATATGGATATCACTATTTCTCATTGAATTAGAACTATTAACTTTATAGTTTATGTCCTTTGTGTGAATGGGCCTTAAAGGGATGTAAATTACCCTTAAGCCGTCTTAGGTGTTATATGGCTTTCTTCTTTCAGACGAATACAATAGGAGTTATATAAAATAATGTCCTGGCTCTCCTAAGCTTTATAATAGCAGTAAACGGAGGATGCGATTTTGAAGACCAAAAAAGTGCATCCATCCATCATAAAAGATAATCACACGGCTCCAGGGGGGTTAAAGGCCTTCTGAAGCAAACGATGTGTTTGTGTAAGAAAAATATCCATATTTTAAACTTTATACACTAAAATGATTCGCTTCCGAAAGACACTCTCCCCCACACAACACAATAAAAAATTATTGCGTGCAAATATATTGCCCACCTACAAATATAAAACACATTTTTCATTAGTTTTCATTAGCAAATGATAACTGGGCCAAGTTATTGTACTCGTATGCAACAATTGCCCCTTATACCATTTTAACATTCTCATTACTCAGTAATTAATTCCGGGCTACACGTTTTGTTTTTCAAGAGTAGCTTCTGTCGTTTTCTCCATTCGATGGTGCGCTTGACGAATTCATTACAGAAAACTTATTTGTGTCTTGCATACAGGGAGTGCAGAATTATTAGGCAAATGAGTATTTTGACCACATCATCCTCGTTATGCATGTTGTCTTACTCCAAGCTGTATAGGCTGGAAAGCCTACTACCAATTAAGCATATTAGGTGATGTGCATCTCTGTAATGAGAAGGGGTGTGGTCTAATGACATCAACACCCTATATCAGGTGTGCATAATTATTAGGCAACTTCCTTTCCTTTGGCAAAATGGGTCAAAAGAAGGACTTGACAGGCTCAGAAAAGTAAAAAATAGTGAGATATATTGCAGAGGGATGCAGAAGTCTTAAAATAGCCAAGCTTCTGAAGCGTGATCATCGAACAATCAAGCGTTTCATTCAAAATAGTCAATGGGGTCGCAAGAAGCGTGTGGAAAAACGAAGGCGCAAAATAACTGCCCGTGAACTGAGAAAAGTCAAGCGTGCAGCTGCCAAGATGCCTTTTGCCACCAGTTTGGCCATATTTCAGAGCTGCAACATCACTGGAGTGCCCAAAAGCACAAGGTGTGCAATACTCAGAGACATGGCCAAGGTAAGAAAGGCAGAAAGTCGACCACCACTGAACAAGACACACAAGCTGAAACGTCAAGACTGGGCCAAGAAATATCTCAAGACTGATTTTTCTAAGGTTTTATGGACTGATGAAATGAGAGTGAGTCTTGATGGGCCAGATGGATGGGCCCGTGGCTGGATTGGTAAAGGGCAGAGAGCTCCAGTCCCACTCAGACGCCAGCAAGGTGGAGGTGGAGTACTGGTTTGGGCTGGTATCATCAAAGATGAGCTTGTGGGGCCTTTTCGGGTTGAGGATGGAGTCAAGCTCAACTCCCAGTCCTACTGCCAGTTTCTGGAAGACACCTTCTTCAAGCAGTGGTACAGGAAGAAGTCTACAGCCTTCAAGAAAAACATGATTTTCATGCAGGACAATGCTCCATCACACGCGTCCAAGTACTCCACAGCGTGGCTGGCAAGAAAGGGTATAAAAGAAGAAAATCGAATGATATGGCCTCCTTGTTCACCTGATCTGAACCCCATTGAGAACCTGTGGTCCATCATCAAATGTGCCATTTACAAGGAGGGAAAACAGTACACCTCTCTGAACAGTGTCTGGGAGGCTGTGGTTGATGGTGAACAGATCAAAACACTGACAGAATCCATGGATGGCAGGCTTTTGAGTGTCCTTGCAAAGAAAGGTGGCTATATTGGTCACTGATTTGTTTTTGTTTGGTTTTTGAATGTCAGAAATGTATATTTGTGAATGTTGAGATGTTATATTGGTTTCACTGGTAAAAATAAATAATTGAAATGGGTATAAATTAGTTTTTTGTTAAGGTGCCTAATAATTATGCACAGTAATAGTCACCTGCACACACAGATATCCCCCTAAAATAGCTAAAACTAAAAACTAAAACTTCCAAAAATATTCAGCTTTGATATTAATGAGTTTTTTGTGTTCATTGAGAACATGGTTGTTGTTCAATAATAAAATTAATCATCAAAAATACAACTTGCCTAATAATTCTGCACTCCCTGTAGAGAAACTCATGGACAGTAAATACATTTTACCAAACAAACAAAAGCGTTGTCGCATTCTCTGCCTCATGATCTGTAGCGATTCACTAAATAAAATAATTCAATAAATACATATTTACAGTAAGAACTTATAAAATAACTATAGAAGTTTGAGCGAGCACACATAATGAGAGAGAGTAGAGCCATGAGACCACGGCATATTTGAGAGCGCGTGTCCTGCTTTGAGCGAGAGGGAAGAAAATCCACCCGCGAGCGGAGAGATTCGTGCTCGGTCATTACATGGACGCACTCTCAACATTTATCATTAAAATAACGCCATAGACACGGCCTTAAAGGGTTAGTGCACCCAAAAATTAAAATTCAGTCATTAATTCCTCTCCCTCATGTGGTTCTACACCTGTAAGACCTTCGTTCATCTTCAGAACACAAATGAAGATATTTTTGATGAAATCCGATGGTTCAGTGAGTCTCTATTGACTGCAAGATAATGAACACTTTCAGATGTCCAGAAAGATACTGTAGTCATGTGACTACAGTGGTTCAACCTTAATATTATAAAGCGACGAGAATACTTTTTGTGTGCCAAAAAAACAAAAAAAAGCGTCTTTTCAACAAAATATAGAGATGGCCGATTTCAAAACACTGATTCATGAAGCTTTACGAATCTTTTGTTTCGAATCAGTGATTCGGTTCTCGTATCAAACTGCCAAAGTCACGTGAACTATTGAAGCGACGTAACGAAGCCTCGTTTACTGAAATCACATGACGATCAGAACCTCTGATTTTAAACAAAAGAATCGTTTTGAACCACTGTAGTCACATGACCTGTTTTAAATATGTTTTAGTATCTTTCTGGCGATAGAGACTCACTGAACCATCGGATTTCATCAAAAATATCTTCATTTGTGTTCTGAAGATGAACGGAGGTCTTACGGGTGTAGAGGGAGAGGAATTAATGACTGAATATTCATTTTTGGGTGAACTAACCCTTTAAATGAACTACAAAAATTAGAATAAAGTTGTGTCTGAAAGCTGCAAAGTTTTTTTATTATTATTGGTTAAAATTAATGGAGAATATCTTGTGTTTTCCGTGGTTGTTCGACCATCTCGCGGGGTCTAGGCTCACATTAAGTTCAGTTGCATTGCTCTGTTTTTGTTACCTGAGCTATAGAGTGTCAATTTTAGTTCTGTTATGCAGGCGTTGCTTGGAAACTTTGCATCCAGTGAAATAACTTCAGCATGCATACACTCACAGGCTGATTAGCAGGCATACACTTAGGTACATCTTTTTCTGGCTATAAACTAGGCCTTCTAGGTAAATCTCACATTCAATTTTAATGAATTCATTAAAGCTGCAAGCAGCATTGATTGGGACCTCACATGTTGGTGCACTTTCTGGGTGGTGGTGTGTTTTTATGCATCTCTATATACCTCTCAAAATGCCTGAGGAGAGATGTTTTTGATGTGTGTGAGTGGCGGTAGAAGTGTAGGAGAGAGATGTGAGGGAATTGGGTCTAGAGCAGGGGTCTTCAACGTTTTTCAGGGCAAGGACCCCTTAGATGAGCGAGACACGGACACGAAATGTGTCAAACAGCCTCTGATGTTAATAGAAATCAATCATATTACGATAGTAATATTATGTTGAGACAATATAGATCAGAACTATGTTGTTGTACATTGTCTGTAGGCGATATTTTCATTGTTAAAGAGATTTATGCATCATACCAAACTGTTGCAATTAAAATCACAGTTCAGAGTTGTCTTGAACACAATTATTTTAATAGATTTGCAGTTTCATACATTGAAATTTTATTGTCAGGTGGACAATTATACATTTCTCTGAACTTCAACTTAAAGCCCGGAACACACCAAGCCGACGGTCGGCCGTCGGGCAGTTTTTGTTCGTCGGCCGACTAAGTTTTCTCAGTGTGTTCCGCACCGTCGGCTGAAGTTGGTCCTTGTCGGGTGTTTTTCGATGTCGGCGTCGGGCCGTCAGTGAGAACTCTGATTGACGGTTTAGATTGCAAACGAGGCACTTCAAGAGAATATAAGCAAAAGTTACGAAAGCAAGCGAATAAGTCATGACGGCACCGACAGAAGCTTGTTCTAATTTTACGTCATCTGACCTGAGCGCTCGAATGCACGAATATTTTCACAATAACATGAGCGGAGTCGAGCGTGATCAGCATGACTGATATTCAAAACGGTAAGCAAGCGCTGCTTTGTTTATGGTTTGTATACTTGCAGTCTTCGTTTCGCTTTCCCCTTTAGAATGACGAATATAGACGAATATATGTGCTTAAATAGACCGTTATCTCATTTATATGCAGGCGCAGAGCGCGCGCTAGTCGACTTACTCTCAGGTGGACGATTATACATTTACCTGAACTTTAAGCTGTGTTACAAACTAGCTAAATTGTATATAAATTATTAGCCAGTAGAATTTTCAGATTAAAGCGCTCATAGTCTGCGTTGACGGTATCATGAGATCACGTGACTGCACGTGGATGGAAGGATTTTATTAAAGCTGTTAATGTAATTTGTAAAATCAAGTATATTTTATTTAAATTTGACTCTGTGATGTTTTTCCCCATGTTTTAATTTTTTTTTTTTGTGATCAAACATTAATTGACGGACCCCCCGGTTGAAGACCCATGTTTTTTGGAGTAAGGAATGTGCTGACAACATTTCGAATCTGGACAAAGAGGTGATAGAAAAGAAAGTAGAGAGCAGAAAAAGAAAATAAACACTTAAATGCCTCGTCTGGACTCATGCAGGTCTTGACACAAGGAAGCCTGATGCTAATGCATATTCCTATTAGATATATGGCTTATCAAAGCTTGAGAGAATACAGTTGTGCAAGCCTTTATAATTAGTATTACATTTAGTCATTTAGCGGATGCTTTTATCCAAAGCGACTTACAAGTGAGGCAATTAGGGGTTAGGTTACTCAAGGGCACTTTAGTCATGGTGTCGAAGGTGGAGAGAGAGCTGTTTTTTCACAATCCTGCGCCGTGGGAATCGAACCAGCAACCTTCAGGTTAAACGCCCGACTCCCTCACCATTAGGCCACGACTACCCTAATTAGCAAACCAAACAACTACTGCGGGACAGTTCGGCACTTAAGTGCAATAGATATAATGAGCAATACAAATAACTCAGAGCCTTTATGTATAATGCATTAATTATGCCTTGGAATGCACCTAATAATGCATTGTGTGGTTTCATGATTAATTGTAACCACAGTTATAATACACCTTAAGAAAGCGCAAAATATTCAAACACGACAAACAACCAATTTCCCATGTATCAAGGAATTTGTGAATATTATAATGCATTATAACTTTGGTTGCAATTATTTATGAAAAGATATAACATACATTATGAATAACAATTATAATGCATTATACAGTCTTTAATTAAAGTGTTAGCAAAACAACAAATAGCTGCTTCTTGCTGACTGCCATTATTCTAATGACAAACAAATACAATCAAAATACGAATTAGAATAAAAAGAGGAAATTTCCACAGTAAAACAAATAAATCCTCTCTGCTGCAGAAACAGGGTATTAAGTAAACACTTGTGGTACTGTCGTCTACTGATTAATCGCTTTTCTTTGGATTAAGGGTAAACAAATGTTTGAAAATCAATATAAAGCTTTTAAGTATTTAAGGATTTGCTGTGGTTTGATAAACTCTATATCAAATACCGTAGGGCTGTTTCAATACACTTTGACTTCCTTTCTTCTCTCAGAAAGTTTCACAGTCTGCTATGTTTCCTGGGGCCACATTGACCACATTATTCATGCCTTTCTCTTAGCGCCACCTACTGTCAATTTTGAAAATTTGGTATCCTTCACTGCTTCTGCCATTCTTCTTGTTCATGTTGGGGCTGTTGAAGGGTTAGTTCACCCAAAAATGAAAAAAAAAAATGTAATTTATTACTCACACTCTTGTCATTGTACAACTGTAAGACCTTCATTCATCTCCGGAATGCAAATGAAGATATTTTTGATGAAATCCGATGGTTCAGTGAGTTTCTATTGCCAGCAAAGTAATGAACACTTTCAGATGAACAGAGAGGTAATAAAACATATTTATGTTCATGTGAGTACAGTGGTTCAGCCTTAATATTATTAAGCAACGAGAATACTTGATTCACTGAACCACTGATTCGAAACAAAAGATTCGTAAAGCTTCACGAATCAGTGTTTTGAAATCGCCCATCACTAGATTTTGTTGAAAAGTCGTTATTTAGGTTTTTTGGCGCACAAAATGTATTCTCGTCGCTTTATAAAATTAAGGTTGAACCACTGTAGTCACATGACCTGTTTTAAATATGTTTCTTTCTGTTCATCTGAAAGTGTTCATTATCTTACTGTCAATAGAGACTCACTGAACCATTGGATCATCAAAAATATCTTCATTTGTGTTCTGAAGATGAACGAAGGTCTTACGGGTGTAGAACGACACGAGGGAGAGGAATTAATGACTGAATAGTCATTTTTGGGTGAACTAACCCTTTAAATGAACTATAAAATTAGAATAAAGTTGTGTCTGAAAGCTGCAAAGTTTTTTATTATTATTATTATTGGTTCAAATTAATGGAGAATATCTTCTGTTCCGTGGTTGTGCGACCATTTCACGACCATTTTCTGTCATTAATGACCAATTTTTTATTTTTGGGTGAACTAACCCTTTAAAAACACTGATTCATTTATAAATTAAACGAAATGTTCACAAAGCTCAGTTGTCACCTGGATAAAACTGCAGTTGACTTTGAACTTTGGCGTTGAATGCATTGAACTACTCTGTCGCCAGTCATGGGAAATGCCCTTAAATGTTGTAAGGATACTACGAAAAAGATATCGCTTTTATCTTCTGACATCTGATTTAAAACTGAGTCAACTGATTGTCTTTCATAAATATATGACTTGACCTGAAGAAGGATCGCATACGCTCAGCTCCTTTGTCGCTGTCAGACGAGATGATAATATTTGTGAAATTCATTTTCATGTAAACACAATGGACAATATATCTCAGCACCAAAACTTATCGTAGTCATGTCTATATATTGTGCGATTAGTCGATATATTGATTATCGCGACAGGTCCACCTGCACATGTCTAGTGAGCTGAGGTAGTTTTGATTGATTCTGATTTGTTTACAACAGCTTGCTTGTGACAGCCTTGTTGAATGTTTTCTGGGTCATCTCTGTGTGTGTGTGTGTGTGTGTGTGTGTGTGTGTGTGGATGATGTACGACATGCAAATCCTAGCATGGCCTTTTCATCAGTGTTTTGTTGTTGTTGTTGTTAACTCTCCACCGTTGTCTGCACTCTTTTGGTTGATTAGCTCCCTGTCTTCATTAGAACAGGACCTTAATTGGACCGCTCTTTCCTCAAACTTTGTCTCGGTGAATATCACACACTCGCATACAGATACACAATCCTTCACGCACTGAACACTTGACTCTCTGGAGAACAAATCAGGGCTCTGCAAACTCTCAAGTCATTGTTTTTTTTTTTTTTTTTTTTTACGTAAAGCCTTTCTGCGTGAATTGCCTTCTGTCAGTTTTGTTTATCAATTTTCTGCATTTTATACTTACAAATCACATCAGCCCTCACGCACACAAAAATTAAAGGTACTGAATTTTAACATGTTAACTAAATGTTGTAGAGAATCTACAAGAGTCTAGAAATGCAGTGAAAAAAAGCTGCGATATGTACATTTTTTGCACTAAAATGTCCAAAAACCACTGGGCCAGTGTTATAGATTTTGTTCAAATGTTTCCAACTATTTGTAAATCGTTAGAAGATAGTTTAACCAAGGATCCAGGACGTGTCCGGGAGTCGCCTGTAAATGCCGTCATATCCGCAAGAGTCTAGAAATGCAGTGAAAAAAAGCTGCGATTATGTACATTTTTCTTTGGTTCTTGGATCCTTGGTTCTTCTAACGATTTACAAATAGTTGGAAACATTTGAACAAACCTCAACACATTTAGTCTTGATTTTTTTTTTGTTTTTTTTTTGCAAGTACCATGTTTTACCACGCCTCAGAGAAAAACCCTATTTTGTCAAGTAGCTAACATAACATAATCAGATGCTGCTTTATTTTAACAGTAATACAGAATTGTCTCCATCATACAGTACGTTTAAAATAAATTGCATGCCATTTATCAACAAAAGCCATCCAGCTCTTACTCCGGTGTCTCACAGCAGCCGCGAGCGAACGCTCAGAGTAACGTTCTAACATCATTTCAACACACTCAAACGTGTCTAATATGATAAACAGAGCTGTGTTTCCGGAAATGGCGCGACGGTGTCATAATAAAAGTCCCGCTGCTCTCGAGGCGCGTGTCGCTCGTCTCTCATTATCAATCGTCTCGTTCAGCTCCACAACACTCGCTCCTGCTCCGCTTCAAACTACAGTAACGTTAATAATCGCATCCGTGAACGTGATTTCTGCCCGAATCTCATCCCGATTCTTTTCCACCGGCTGTGAGGTGAAGACGACACGTCCCAAGATTCCTCGCTGAAAATCAAGCTACGCTTTTGTTTTGAATAGACGACCTCTAGTGGACAAAAAACTACATAGTGCAGCTTTAAATCAAAGAACTTTAATTGTAACTCAACCACACAAGTTTAACAGTGAGTGAAAGTGCAGTTATGTGACTGTGATAGAAGGAATAAACAGTACCGTACATTTGTCAGTTATATCATGCACACACAAATCAACAATATACAGATGGTACTCAAACAGCCGTTTACCTCCGTAATTTCGGTGCTATAGCCATTGGAATGGACAGCAAGCAGAGAGGATGGCGAATTTTCCATATCCACGCAACCATGTGGAAAGATTTCAGTTTGGTGGGATTCGGGTTTTGTAGACAAGACAAACAAATGCCTTTTGCCTTCAGATAAAATGACATCTCTTATGGAGTGCAGGGGGCTTATCATCAACACAGAGCGATTCCCTCAATCACAGGAACTCTTTTTTTTTTTTTTGTCCTTCATTCTTATCCACACGTGTGAGTGATCATGAAGTCCTTGTTGAAAACTCCCAGGAAAAAATAGTACAAAGTAAGGACACTTCTTCACAGTTCAACATTGCACTTCGTGTTTGGAGTCTATGAGGGTAGTCGTGGCCTAGTGTGAGGGAGTCGGGCTTGTAATCTGAAGGTTGCAGGTTCGATTCCCACACCGGCAGGAATTGAAAGTGGGGATTGTGAATGAACAGCTCTCTCTCCACCTTCAGTACCATGACTAAAGTGTCCTTGAGCAAGACACCTAACCCCTAATTGCTCCCCTTGTAAGTCGCTTTGGATAAAAGCGTCTGCCAAATGATGAAAAATGAAAAATGAAATGTGTTCAGCACAATCTGGAATTGGTTTGAAAAGTGAGCTATGCGTCGGTAAAAGCTTAAAGATGCTGTAAACTTTAAACTATGTAAATGACCCTCACACCAGAGGAGGGCCGTACTGTGGTCACCTCTGACGACATCAAACAGCCAATCACAACACTAGATCAAAGAGGAGCCAATTTGCAAGTCTCTCCTGTTATAAATATGAGTGTTGGTGTGAATTTTGGTGTACATTTACTATAGATCAAATCTGTGTGTACACATGTTTTATAAATGAGGCCCACTTTACCAAGAGCCCATGCATTAGTGTGTATTGTCAGCATATGTTTTTCTAATTTACATTAGGTTTTGTTAATTAATAACAAATAAACTGAATGATTATTTGTTATTGTATTCAGAAAATGTTTCTTCACCTTTTTAGTCCAGAGAAAACCACAGTTTATCTTTAATCTTTAACCAATCTTATGCACTTTACTACCATTTTTCCTTTTACTGTCCATTTATGGTGTTAATTTAGTAATAGTTAGAACTTTTGTCTATGTTTTTGTTATTAATACAATCTTTTTTAAGTACACGTGTCTTCCTTGTGTTCATATTACAGTAAGAGACCCTATAAATTAACAATAACTGACAAATCCTTCAATTTGGTCAGCTGACTGTGCTATTTCCTAATCTGAAACGCATGCAGCAGTGATCGTGTACACAAATAACGTGAACCCACACTTGCTCTTCGAATAGATCCTTGCCAGTTTTTATTTTCAGTCACTTTTCAGTATTGTTTTTAAAGAGGACATGCATGATTTATTAACCACCCTGCTTTAAATGTTGCTTCATGACACTCTTTTAAAACACTCAGGTCCATGTGAAGTAATTTGAGAATGAGTTGTAACAGTTAGAAAGACAGTGAAGCGATAAACCGTTTAAGGCGGTGTTTTCATTTTGGGTAAGGGATGTTTATATGAGTAATAAATGTAAACAAAATGAACGAGCAAATTCGGACATTGGCATACAGTATACACTTGACAACTTCAACTAATGGACACTTTCTTCCCATGATTCTTTGCATTTGCAACCAATCTGTATAGAGATGTAGCCTAGCTGTATTCTTGCTGCCGTAAGCCACAGCTTTGTAAGACCTACACTTCGCGTAACTTAGCTATTTATTGGTTGAAACGACGAGACCTTATCGTACAAGGTTTAAAACATTTAAATAGATTACCTACACAACTCTGCTCAGATAACATTTGGTCCCTCTCTAAATAGTGTTAAAGTAACACTCTTCAGAGATTGAATGTCTTTTATCTTCAGTTGATTTCATCAGTTGTAGTTCTTGTGGTTCTTTGTCCTTCAGTGATTCTGCTTGTTAACAGCAGGCGTTCATCACTAATGTTCAATCGTCGCTTAATTATTATCTCATTAACTTCAACTCTGCTTCAGTGTGACTTTAACACTATTTAGAGAGGGACCAAATGTTCTCTGAGCAGAGTTGATTTAACTCTGGGGTTTTTTACTGTGTAGCTTACATAAAGTGTCACAAAATGTGTGTGATTCAGAGACGGTAACATAGCTATTTGACTCGCTATCGCACTTAATTTCATTCATATAGTTTGCACTCATTAATTCATCATATTGGACAATGTTTTTAAACATTTAAATACAGTAGAAATTATGTGATATAGTGTTTTATTCAAAGCAGCCTACTTTTGGCAGCTGATTTCTGAGAGACGCAAGAGAAACGTGGCTATTTGATTTACAAACGCGCTGTGCTCATTTCATTCATAGACGATATGAGACACAAATGAGATCATATCGTATCTCAAGGTTCAAAACCAGTGTTGGGGAAAGTTTTAAAAGTAATGCATTACAATATTGCGTTACTCCCTTAAAAAAAGTAACTAATTGCGTTATTTAGTTACTTTTTATGAAAAGTAATTAGTTACTTTTGCGTTACTTTTCCGTACCTGGCCTGGGTTTGCTTGTTTGTTTTTTTATAACTTGTTGTTTATAACATCAAAAAAAGTTATATTTTTGGCTAATGTAAAAGATCTTTCACACCAAAAGTGAAATGAATGCGCCTCAAGCTGAAGGAAATGCACATGTACGCCTGTACAGTAGAGGGCGCAGCTCAAACCTTTCAGCTGCGCTGCAGTTCTGGATTAAAGAAGTATAGGATACAGGAGAAGTTCATCACTCTTATTTCTAAATCTAATCTAAAATCATTTTTGATAATTAGTATGGTTGAATTAGGTTATTGAAAGTCAACAGCAAAGACTTTGATTCATAAAGTGAGATTAAATACAGTGAATTATTACAGGTTTGCATACAATTCTGAGATTGCATTTCACTGTTTTTGTGCAAGTGAAATGAGTAAATGCATGTTCACGTTCAGTCTTGAACTACAATAACCATCATGTTCACACAGCGGCACAACACCTCTTTATTTCTCTCAACATGGCGAGCTGACAGTCAATGAATGTGAATAAGTAACGTGTTACTTTTTCCAAAAAGTAACTTAGATATTTTGTTGTAAATTGAAAAAGTAATTGCATTGCTTTACTAGTTACTTGAAAAGAGTAATCTGATTACGAAACTCAAGTTACATGTAATGCGTTACCCCCAACACTGTTTAAAACATTTAAATATACAAATCAAATAGATGTTTATGATACAATATTTTATTGATAGTTGGCTACTCTTGACAAAGCTCTGATTTCTGAGAGACACAAACAGCTGTGCTCAGTTTACACTCATTCATTTCACACATTATTATGTAGTAATTTTACATGTTTACGTTGCTTATAATTTTGTGCCATCCCCCGGCGCACCTGTTAACATCATTACCATCAAACACGAGGAGTGACTATGCCTGACAAATATTTGTCCTATTATTCGGTAGAATTTGTTGCACCTGCATCATTTAGCACTGTAACATGTTTTCCCTCAGTAATTGCTCGCCTTATCGCACACATAGTTAAGGTTTGAGTTCCGTCTGCTGGATTGTGACCGAAAGAGCGTGTGCGAGAGCAGAGGCACACGTGCAAACCTGTTAATATGTAAATGCGCTCGTGCGCACTTTCAGCCACAACACAACAGGTGGCACTCAAACCTTCACTACTTATAGGATATATATAGTTTTCTTAGTTATAAACTCAAACCCGACCCTGAAGATATTCATGGAACATTGACCCGAAACCTGTTCTTCGGGACCCGTCGGGCTCGGGTAGGGTCGCAGACCTCTGGACTGAACCTCTGTCTGTACAATTAGACTGTTAGTCCTCCAAAGTATTCTATCTCCTCCAGAGCCTAGCATAATTTTCAGTTATTTTCAATAGAAGTGCCGCATATTTACAAAATCCAGCAGCGTGACTGCATGCTTGGTGTTATTTTTATTATTATTATTGATCAATGAGAGATGAAAAATATTCAACTTTGGGTAAAAATGCAGCACCTGTCCATTCTTACCCAGCTGTCCAATCACAGTGAAGGAGGGGCAGAAAACAAATACTACGCTGACCGACCGTCACACCACACTTGCACAAAGACTGAACAACAAGAGAAGTTAACATTGCTGGTCTCAGAGTATCTGTGTCTGTAACAGATGACATCCCCAGACTACCACATTATTAATATAAAAAATGATGCTTGGGGGAATATTTCATTAGTCATGGCCGTTTTCAGACGTGCGCCTCAGCTGGCTAAAACCGCTTTGGTGGACACTCGGCCTAAATCGGCCATGCAAAGGAAATAATTTTAAGCAGGTTCATAATTTGTATGTTTCAGATTAAATGTTATTATTGTTTGTTTGTTTGTTGTTCTAAACATTTCACACATACTAAATATTTCGTGCTTTCTCTCTCAGGGCGGTGCTTTGCATTTCGAGGTGAGCGTGGGAATGATGAACCAGCCATTGAAATGATTAAAGTGTCACATCTGAAGTAAGTAGCATAAATGCTTTTCACTCCTCAGTGAGCACTTAAACGCTTTAGTCCCTCAACAGTGATTAACGTTTAGTGGTGACAAATACGGACATGCACAAACTACTCTCTGGAATTATATCCTGGAAGGTGTCTGGGGTTCATTTTCATCGGCTCTGTCTACTTCCGCTCTTCTTTTCTCTCACATTGCAGTATTTTAACCTAGGGACATCCTGAGTGATGTGTCTGATCGTGTAACCTTGCAGTAGAGGGGATTTTATTTATTGTTTTCCATCATTTCAAAGCCATCACCTTTATCACTTTCCAAACTGCAGTTTGAAAACCGTTCAGTCAAGCATGAGCTGGTTATCAGCCAACCCTAAAGACACCTTTTCTCTGTTTACAACAAATGACAGACAATATTGATTTCCATTGGAGAGTCTCGCGGTGACTGTGTAGCATTCCAACTATCAGTGAATGTGAATTTTTAGATCCATTTTGAACTTCAAATTGAAATATTAACACCGTATGCAACCCTTACAAATCCAATCAAGGCTATGTGAACAAGGTGAACATTACCCATAATTGTTTCCAAATCCCTAAAATACTGCTAGAGTGGACAGTTGTGAATAAAGAAGTCCAAATTAATTATTTGCATCGTTTAGCACAATAGAAGTAGTGGTTGCTAATATTGATATTAAATGGTTGGGAACTTCTCTCCTAGTAAAGTGCTGCTCATAATATATAATTAATACCATTTAATGCACAGTTATCTAGATTATTTCACTTGTACTACGGTTGCACTGACAAGTTAAACAACTCAATGTTTGCAGAGCAAAATTTGACCAGAAATGTAAAATGATCATAAGGTATTTATATCTAGCATTTAAATAAAACAGAGATAAAGCTGTGCTGTAAGGTTATATTTATTTCATTGAATTTTTGAGAGAGAGTTTGTGCGTTTGTTTGATGTCTCTGAATCGCTACATTATATTTCTCAGCAATGATGGAGTAATGTAGTAAATAGTGAAGTTGTGAGTTTAATTACGTCAAAAACAGCAGTTTTACTCCTCTGTTGCTGAGAAATCCAGTGTAGCAAATCTGTTGCATACCATCTTTAACAACATGTTTCTGTACTCCTTGGATGTGTGTGTGTGATCTCCTGGTGTGTGTGTGTGCTTGTATTCCTTACATTGTGGGGACCAAATGTCCCCACAACGCAAGTAAAACCAGTAAATCTGGACATTGTGGGGACCTTTTGTTGGTCCCCACAAGGAAACAAGCTTATAAATCATACAGAGTTGTCTTTTTTGAAAATCTAAAATAGCAGAACATTTTCTGTGATGGGTTGGTTTAGGGGTAGGGGTAGTGTAGGGGGACAGAATATACAGTTTGTACAGTATAAAAACCACTACACCTATGGAAAGTCCCCACAAAACACAAAAACGCAACTGTGTGTGTTTATGTGGGTGGTCTTAGTAACCCCTACGATGTGGGCAAAAGATATCACCCCAAGGATGGCAATACCAGATATCTTTGACCTTGTGAGGACCTTTTTTAGTCCGCATGAGGGAAGCTGTTCATAAATCATATTAAGTGATGCTTTTAAAAACATGGAACATGGAAACACAATAAATAAATTGACTGGAACTACTTATGCTTTTCCAACTAATCAGAATTAAGTATTCAGACCTTGGTGTAAGGGTACCTATTCATTCATTATTCATTTGCCCCACCATAGTCAATGAAGAGAGATTAAATGCTTGCAGTCTGTTACTGCAGACACAAACAGAAACTCAACGACCTCACAAAAAGTTGTTTTTGTCAATAGGTGTAAATTATGAGTGAAAAGGCAACTTGACATTTCCATCCCTAGTGTCTACAACTTTCTTATGGACCCTACTATGGAATTTAAAAAAAAAAAATAGTCTATGTATAGTCTGTTGATATCAAGTGCCAGAATTCAATACCTGAATGCAGACGATGGATGAAACCTGTTTGGAAATCATCACTGTTTTTGCAATTCCATTTAGTGCCACTAATGGTCCAGAAAGTCTTTGTTTGTTTGTCAGTCATTCATTTATCCATTTTATTATGTTGTGTAGAGACTATGTTTCCGACCATAGGCAGGAAAACACCCTGGACAAATGGACAGTCCATCACTGGGCTAGTTTATATTCACACAAACACTCACACTATGGACAGTTTAATGTCTCCAATTCACCCATACCGCCTGCATTTGAATGAATTGGCAAACTGGAGGAAACCCACGCCCACACGGGGAGAACATGGAAACTCTACACAGAAAGGCCTCCTGGCTCCAAACCAGGGACCTTCTTGCTTTTGAGACAACACTTCCTCCCACTGAGCCACTGGTCAATCAGTTAATCAATGCTAAATTTAATGAAGCTTGATTTTGAAACGGCCTACAGTAGAATTCTGAAACGTTTGATATGCTTACTTTTAATGTAGGAGACACTTTTTGATCTATAGATAATTCCTGAGGATGAGGTAACTGTGTGTGTATGTGATCTTCTTTAGGCAGTACCTGGTGGTGGTGTTCAGGGATAAACCTCTGGAACTCTGGGATGTCCGCACAGGAACCTTGCTGCGTGAGATGGCCAAGAACTTCCCTACTGTCACTGCCCTGGTACTGTATCAAACTCATGTGCTTATTGCTTATATCGTTTATGATTCAGGCATGTACGTCACTGTTTGAATTTTTTAAGTATGCCGTTTTATTCAGAGTCTCTCTTGAACTGAGAGATTAATCGGAATCTTTCTCTGCAAAGAGGCTGGCTTCATTCCCACACAAACTCACTGAAGGACAAAGTCGCTGTGTGGTTCTGACTGCAGGGGCAGTAAACATTGTAATGGCGCTGCCAGCAGTGACTCGCAAATAACCCCGACAATAACCTTAGTAATAAATGCATTCTCTCTCCCGGCAACCTCTCTGCCAGCTCATTTGCATCTTGATTACTTCCTTGGGGTAAAATATGTGTCAGAGACTTCTAGCGATCAGAAATTAGAGTTTGAGGTGCTTTTAAAGCACAGTAAAAACTAGGTAGCACTTGGCTGACATATGGAAATTGAGTAATGTTTGATTTGGTATGGATTTGTATCTTGCATCTATGATTTGCATCTTGATTACTTCCTTGGGATAAAATAGCACAGTAAAATCTCGGAGAATTGTATAATGTTTGATTCAGTATGCCCCACGCAATCCAAAGAGAGCAGTTCCATGATTCTAAGCAACAGGTGTTTGAAATTATACGAAAAATAGACTTTTTGTCAAATTTTGTGATCAGTTTGCACTGTTCCAAAACTGGTGATAACACATAGCAAGTTTCATGAAGTTGTGGAGATATATATATTATATACATTTAGTAGTCGTGGCCTAGTGGTGAGGGAGTCGGGCTTGTAACCTGAAGGTTGCTGGTTCGATTCCCACGCCGGCAGGAATTGAAAGTGGGGATTGTGAATGAACAGCTCTCTCTCCACCTTCAATACCATGACTAAAGTGTCCTTGAGCAAGACACCTAACCCCTAATTGCTCCCCTTGTAAGTCGCTTTGGATAAAAGCGTCTGCTAAATGATGAAAAAGGAAAATGCATATTCTAATTTTGTGAAATTCTTGGGTTTTGTTTTGGAATTATAGGCTTCGACCACTACTACTTCTACTAATAATAATCCTAACAAACACAATAAGGTTCATGACCAAATGCGAATGATCAAATGCAATTTATAACCCATCTAGAGAAACATTTAATCCTCCATTAAAAATGTTCTCCACAACCATGTGTGTTTTTGAGCGTTTGCTTACTATCCGTGCAGTGACTCATGATAGCATTTATTTGTCTGTAAACAGGAGTGGTCTCCTTCACATAACCTGAAAAGTCTGAAGAAAAAGCAGATTGCTGCCCGCGAGGCCATGGCCAGGCAGACCACCCTCGCTGATTCGGAGCAGAGCAGTGTGGAGTCCTCTGTTATCAGGTCCCAAAATGAAAAAAGTCAATGAAAACATGCAATGACCAGGGGCTGTCAAGCTCCCAAATCTACATAAAAGCAACATAAAATTATTATATAACTCCTGAACTATATTACAAAACTATGACAAATAACTTCAATTTTAGTCTGTTTGTTAAAACTCTCCACTGTTGTTGTGTAGAAAAAGGACAGTATGTTATTGATGGAATTATGTAATACATGATGGATAAATTATAGATTTTTTTTTTTAAAGTCTCTATTTCGGATTTTTTTTTTGTTCTCAAAAAGAGTCTAGCGTTGATTCACTAATCATTAGTAAATTGGTACTTTCGTACTGCACTTCAGTCAAAGTGGTTTTGCGGTTTCAATCATAACTCTTAACAACTCTCTGTTGCTGTCTGTCAGTATGTTGCAGGATGCTGAGAGTAAGTCTGAAGTGAGTCAGGGCATATCGGCTCGAGAACACTTTGTGTTTACTGACACAGACGGCCAGGTCTATCACATCACTGTGGAAGGCAACACCGTGAAGGACGGGGCCCGTATCCCACCTGATGTGAGTGTCCGTATGTGCTTTGCGTCTTTTGTATGCATCCGATACCCGGTAATCTTGTTGCATTTTCATTGCTAACACTTTTTTTTTTTCCTCCTATTCAATATTCTTTTTTTATCATCAATTTATCTGTCTTGAAAAACATGTTTACCATTTGCTGGGCCGTAAAGGACATTTTTCTCTTTAATTAATGCTTCATGTGCTGTCAGGTGTTCTTTGTCTATGTGTCAGTAAATCAAACCAGTGACCAAACAGTCATATTTTTTTCTCTTAGTAGAATGATTATAATTTATTTAAACGGTAATGAAATTAAATAGGAAAGCGAACGCTTTCACAATCGCTGGAGCTGTCAATCAAACAGCTTTACAAGTGTCAACTCCAGTTTTATTCAACGAATCTCTTAGTTGCATCGAGTTTGCGCTGTTAGTTATGATGAAAGCATTTGTTAGAGTGCAGAAATTGAGATGCAATGACATGATCGCTGCTTTCATGCGCTCAACAACACGTCTGTGATCGGCTATAATGTTCATCACTGCAACCTTTCATGCCACGATCTAAATGTGATGCTATACTCAACACTTTTCACGATTAGGTAACCTTGAGCTGTAATAGTAAAAGCATGCTAAAAGTTTTCGAGAGAGTAATACTTAGCTATTTCATATGCAAAGATGTTAGCCAATCACAGCAGTGGGCGTGTACCCTGTAGTCTCACAGCAGACACGCCCCTTAAAACAGAGCGTTCAAATCAGAGGGCTAAAATCAGGGTAGGAAAATGCCTTAAGTTATGGCATTTTTTGATGTAAAAAGCGTACTAACATTATAAGTGCACCCCAGGAAACATTATAAAACAAAACAACCCTTCAATACAGAAACTTTTATTTTTGTATTCTTATCCCATCACTCAAGAATCAGTCATACATGAAGAAAGCAGAATCTGTTTTCCGCTGAACATTTTGAGAGATGGAATATATCTCTTCTGTATGGAACAAAGAAGTATTGAAATGTTTCCTCCCAATGTTTTGTATAAAATCTGTCATTTCAAGCTTTTGAGATGAAAGAGGATATGAAGAGAAAATTGCTCCCTTCCTCATCCTCATTATCCTTTTATCTCCCGCGGGGCTTTTTTTTCACAAGCCCACAATGGTTATTTCTGATCAGTTGTTCAAATCCATTTCACTGTTCGTATTTTGAGTTTGTAATCGACCTATATCTGTCTTCAGCATAACCAGAGAGTGACACATGAGCTCTTCTTGGTTATATTCTTGTGTCTCGCTCCCTTTTTATCTGCTTTTAATTTGTTGGATTAACTCTGTTAATTCAATTGTAATTTTTATTAGAAAAACATATGGAAAATTTTGGAAAATATTCAACATGGAAGGAAAAAAGGAGATAATATTAAGACGTGAAATGAACAGACTGAGAACTTTGTTATTGGATTAAACAAAAAAAAAAAACTTTTCCTTTGGGGTTTTTTGCAGTGGAAAAATGTAATCGCAATATTTAGCAATATAATAACAAAAAATAGCTTGGGACAGACTTCACATCTTGAGTTGTGTGGGTTTTTTTTAAATCTGTTGGCATCTGTCATCACTCTATATGTTTTACTTTGGACTTTGTGTTTCTTTAACCTTTTCTGTAAATGCAAAATTGTGACAGCTCTATTGGTGTTGTGTCATATTAGCCGTGTCTTATGTCTTTAATGCAAGAAACTAAAGCTATTCTACTGTCTTGCAGGGCAGTATGGGGAGTATCGCTTGTATTGCATGGAAAGGAGACACTCTAGTTCTGGGAGATGTCGATGGAAACCTCAATTTTTGGGATCTAAAGGCCCGTCTTTCAAGGTACAAATGTATATATCAAAGAGTCTCCAGTCATGTATGTGTTTAAACTGATTTAATTCTGATTCGTCTGATTCGGAAAAGTACAATCGCGTGCATCACACACTCGAGCTGCGTTTACTGTGTTGATAAAATGTCACACTCATTTATATCTTCCAGGGGTGTACCTACACACCGCGGGTGGGTGAAGAAGATTCGTTTTGCTCCAGGGAAAGGCAACCAAAAACTCTTGGTGATGTACACGGACGGAGCTGAGGTCTGGGATACCAAAGAGGTGTGTGTGTGTGTGTTGTGTTTATTTAGGAAAATCATCACTGCTTCATTTTTGCAGATACAGAAGCACCTCTGCTTCATTTCAATGGGATTTGAAGCAATTCCACACTGTTGCCAGTTCTCCCAATCAGCCATTTTCTTTCTAGCCAATAGCCATACAACTAAAGTTTAAACATATTTAATAGCATAATTTGAATAAACAATAAAATCAGAAAATTTTGCTTCGTTAGCAGAAATGGTCCAGCTGGTTCACATACACATTTCACACGGTGCCTTAACTGTTGATGTGATTGGCTCTTTCAGTCGAGAGGTGGGACTTCCTTTTCTGAAGCAACTACATTCTCTCATTCATTCATTTTTCTAAGTGGTCTGCCTCATCCTACTTAGTGCTGTCTCTGATCTTTTGCTATAAAGAGAGATGAAATCACACTGCCTTACGGCTTCTACAGAAGAAGAACCCATTTAATGATCCACTGTTAATAGTAGGTCTGTCTCGAAAGGTTTATATGGGATTTCTCTTATTGAGAAAAGGAACCGGAATCTTACCTTAAGAGCTGTACTCTATTGGTAATTGTGTTTTTTGTTGCTTGTCATTTTAGATTTTTTTTTTTTTTTTCACCTTGTTTCAATGGTATACCGGGAAACAATGATAAGCATTTCATAATTTTTATTAGCAAAGACAAAAGTCAATATTTACAGTGTTGACCCTCTGCAATTCACTTTGGCATGCTGAAAATCAGCTTCTGGGTTGGATGGCCATCCATTCTTGCCTAATCAGTGGTCGGAGTTGATCACAATTTGTGTACTTCTGCTTGTCCACTCAACTTTTTTGAGGATTGACCACAGGTTCTCAATGGGATTAAGATCTGAGGAGTTGCTGGCCATAGTCAAATCAAGTCATCTTTATTTATATAGCGCTTTTTACAATGCAAATTGTGGCAAAGCAGCCTTACATTAATAATTGACAAATAATTTTGGCTGCACAGCAGCTCCCAAAGAAAATGGTGTCATTGTGCAGCTTATTCTATATATTATTGATTCATTCCATTGCAAAGATCAGTAGTTATTAGTCTAGTTAATTTATGTATATCAGCACTGCAGAAAACAGTGACGTAATCGTCCGGCTCAGCTCAGTTCACATACAACGGAGCCAATGCAGGCATACCAAAAACACTGCTGAATATCAAGCAAGTGTCCCCAACTTAAGCAAGCCAAAGGCAACAGCGGCAAGGAACCAAAACTCCAACAAATGGAGAAAAAACCTCGGGAGAAACCAGGCTTAGTCAGGGGGCAGTTCTCCTCTGGCCAACAGTGAACACTTGTCCGACACTCAGGCAGAGTTACAGGTCATTAAACGGATTGGAGTCGCAACAGTCAAAATATTTAATCCAGTTCCATCTAGTTTAAGATCTTTTTGATCACGCCGGTATGGGACGGTTTGTTGGGATATGTGCCACTGGCTGATGAGTCGGTAAGGTCTTCACAAAGGATGAGCTAGTTCACAGAGTCTCCGCCGCCACGCTGCTGCCGCGCACAAGCGCGGGTTCCCCATCCGACCCGGACACGGCCCGGATCCAGCCGATGTCGTTAATTGGTAAACCTTGGGATAAGCAGAGAGACAAAAATTAGGTCTTCACAAGGGATGAGTTCTCAGAGTCTCTGCCGACACCCCAGGGCCACATTGCTGCCGCCGCGCACAGGCGCAGGTTCCCCATCCGACCCGGACACGGCCCGGATCCAGCCAATAGACTGGCCATAGACTGAGAAAATGCAATGTTATGATCTCCGAGCCACTTCATTATCACACTTGCCTTTTAACTTAGCGCTCCATCATGCTGGACAATGCACAACTCTTCATCAAATTGCTCCTGGATTGTTGGGAGTAGTTGCTCTTGCTGGATGTTTTGATGCCATTCTTTATTCATGACAGTGCTGTTGAGCAGAATTGTGGGAGAGCCATTCCTTTGGATGGAAAGCACACACTTGGTCTGAGGATGTTTCACTGCTGACACGACGCAGGACTCATGGTAGCATTCACTTTTTCTGCTCTGGACAATCGATTTTCCAGATGTCCCAAACAGTCAGAAGAGGGCTTCATCAGAGAAATTAACTTTGCATGTCCAATCCTTGCTCTTCCTGCATAATTTCAGTCTGTTCTTGAAGTTTTTCTTGGAATGAAGTGGCTTCTTTGCTGCCCTTCTTGACCCCAGGCTGCTGTCCAACAACATTGCTGCCAATATTTATCAAGCTCTGCACTGGTGGTGACACGATTTCGAAGCTGACTCCTCAGGAGGAGACAGTCTTGGCACTTGCTGGACACCCAAGGATGTCTCGAAGGCTTCTTCACTGCAGTTGGACCTCCTCAAGGTTCTTGATGATCCGATAAATGGTTCTTTGAGGATCAATATTCTTTGCAGCAATTTCGATGCAAAGTGATTGTGGCTGCGTATCTTTCTTTGGAGATAACAATTGCTAACACAAGAACACAATGATTGGAAGCACTTCTTCCCGAATTTTATAGCAATCAGTCTGCTCTTGTAATCCAATCAGAATGATAGATTCCTCCTGACTAGTACTTGATTATACTTTCAGATGTGCTGATGATATGATTAGTGAAATTATGTTAGGTATTCATTTTGTACCAGAGCCAAAAAACAGTGAAATTTGCGTTTTTGTGATGAAGATAATTTTTTTCCTGGCCAATAAAGCACATTTGACTCAAATAACCAGGCCAGAGTGTAGTGTGTACAACTTGTATAAAGAGGTACAAGATACCTTTTATGTTATTAGCAGACGCTTTCATCCAAAAAAATGGAACATAATAAATTTGAATACAATTTCTACTCCCTACTTCCCTGCGTTCTTCAGAACATTTGCAGTACATTGCGGACCCAAATGATTTAATGCAAACTGAGTCCAGTGAGCGAGGGGGGAGCAGTCAAACTCTTGTTCGTACCAAGAAATCAAACCAAGTGTGAAAGCACCCTCAAAAAAGCTGATGTAACACATTTAACTCTTTCATGGGTTTTTGACACAATACAATATTTTATATCCTGGGGTGTGACTTTCTAGCTATAATAGTTAAAGTAGTTGTGGTTCTGTAGTCTTATTGAACTAGAAGCCTTTCAAGAGTACTGATAATCCACCAGAATCATCATTTGGACTTTTTTTCCTGTCTGAATTCTTCTGTAAAGATAATGCCGTCACATACTTCTACAGGTGCAGATGGTGAGCAGCATCAGAGTGGGGCGGAACGTGAATTATAGGATTCTGGATATCGACTGGTGTACGTCAGATAAAGTGGTGCTGGCGTCAGATGATGGCTGCGTGAGAGTGCTGGAGATGGCCATGAAGTCCGCCAGTTACAGAATGGATGAGCAGGACCTGACAGGTAAGTGTTTTCTGCTGAAAAATGTCACAGGTTCAAAAACTGGTAAAAGTCCTAAAATCGATTTCATTTCTTTTTTGCTAAATGTGTTTTATTTTTTTGTACGTTTGGGGAGAAGTATGATCCAGGGATCCTGTGCGGGTTCTTGACTGTTCTTGTGTGCTTCAGCCAGTGAATTAAATTTAGTTAATGGCAGTCCTGCAAATTTACCTTATACAACATTAGGAAGATCAGGCCCTTCCTGTCGGAGCATTGCACACAACTCCTTGCCCAAGCTCTTATTCTGTCCAGACAGGACTATTGTAACGCTCTCTTGGCAGGCCTTCCAGCATGCACTGTCGGCAGTAAGAGCGATCTTTAACGAGCCGAAAAGAGCGCACGTCACACCTCTCTTCATCAATTTGCACTGGTTGCCAATTGCCACTCACATCAAATTTAAGTCACTGATGTTTGCCTACAGAACAAACAAAGGCTCTGCACTACTATTCTTAAACTCACTACCTCAGACTTATGTGCCCTTCAGAAGATTTGTGTTCTGGAAGTGAATAGTGCCTTGTGTCTTTTTATTAAATACTATAAATGGTGGCCAGTATCACTGATACCAGTACTGATACTGATGTCAAGTCTGTAGCTGATCTAACCTTTTAAACTGATTATGCTGACAAACTGTGCATCATGTAAACGCATTAAACCATTTTCCTTTATCAATATAAGGTCATAAACGGCTTAAGAATAAACCCAGCGGCAGACCTAAATTACCCCAAATTTATCTGGCTTATTGAAGTACGCATGTGTAATACGTGTCAGGAAAGCATCCTATACAGGAAATATAAGTGCACCCAGTCACAGCAAGTGTTTCGCGGTAGGGGAGGAAAAATATTTCGCAAACTCCTTTGACCTCGTTAGGATAGTTTGTACTGTTTCAGTTTGTACACTTTACATAAGAAATTGTATTATTCTGTGCTAGAACTTTAAGTGAGTCATGCCATCAGACAGACTTGTTGGTGTAGAATAGACTTGTGTTTTTTATGTATATATGTGTCTCTGTTTCAGATCCAGTATGGTGTCCCTATCTTCTGCTGCCGCGTGCCGCTCTCACACTGAAGGCCTTTCTGCTGCTGCAGCCGTGGTCTGACACATTCACCATGGACATCACTCACATGTGCGTGACGGCTTCGTTATTCTGTCACATCCGTTTCCATTCAAAAGTCATTCACAGCACATTTCCCTGCAGCCTGTTGTGATGACTATGTCTTCACTGATACCGTTGACAAATCTGACCTGTTACTCCTTAGGTAGTTTTATCCAAAGCGACTTACAAGTTAGGCTATTAGGGGTTAGGTGCCTTGCTCAAGGACACCTTAGTCATGGTATCGAAGGAAAGTCGTGACGTGTTGTCGCCTGGTGACCCATACTCGAAATTGGTGCTCTGCATTTAACCCATCCCAAGTGCACACACACAGCGGTGAGTAGTGAACACACACACACAGTGAACACACACCCGGAACAGTGGGCAGCTATTGCGACAGCGCCCGGGGAGCAATTAGGGGTTAGGTGTCTTGCTCAAGGGCACCTTAGTCGTGGTATCGAAGGTGGAGAGAGTGTTGTTTATTCACAATCCCCACCTTCAATTCCTGCCTTCACGTTACAAGCCCAACTCCCTTACCATTAGGCCACGACTACCGCTCTCCATTAATAAGAGAGAGGCTGTTTATGGTCTATTTCATGGGGATTGTTCATTCACAATCAATTCATCCTGGCGTGGGAATCGAACCGGCAACCCTCAGGTTTCAAGCCCGACTACCTCACCCATTAGGCTACGGCTAACGCTCTCTATCAATAAGAGAGAGGCTGTTTATGGTCTATTTCATGGGGATTGTTCATTCACAATCCCCACCTTCAATTTATGCTTGCGGGGGGAATCGAACCGGCAACCCTCAGGTTTCAAGCCCGACTCCCTCAGCCATTAGGCCACGGCTACCGCTCTCCATTAATAGGAGAGAGGCTGTTCAGAGGCTGTTCATGGTCTATTTCATGGGGATTGTTCATTCACAATCAATTCATCCTGGCGTGGGAATCGAACCGGCAACCCTCAGGTTACAAGCCCGACTCCCTCACCCATTAGGCCATGACTACCGCTCTCCATTAATAGGAGAGAGGCTGTTTATGGTCTATTTCATGGGGATTGTTCATTCACAATCAATTCATCCTGGCGTGGGAATCGAACCGGCAACCCTCAGGTTTCAAGCCCGACTACCTCACCCATTAGGCTACGGCTAACGCTCTCTATCAATAAGAGAGAGGCTGTTTATGGTCTATTTCATGGGGATTGTTCATTCACAATCCCCACCTTCAATTTATGCTTGCGGGGGGAATCGAACCGGCAACCCTCAGGTTTCAAGCCCGACTCCCTCAGCCATTAGGCCACGGCTACCGCTCTCCATTAATAGGAGAGAGGCTGTTCAGAGGCTGTTCATGGTCTATTTCATGGGGATTGTTCATTCACAATCAATTCATCCTGGCGTGGGAATCGAACCGGCAACCCTCAGGTTACAAGCCCGACTCCCTCACCCATTAGGCCACGACTACCGCTCTCCATTAATAGGAGAGAGGCTGTTTATGGTCTATTTCATGGGGATTGTTCATTCACAATCAATTCATCCTGGCGTGGGAATCGAACCGGCAACCCTCAGGTTACAAGCCCGACTCCCTCAGCCATTAGGCCACGGCTACCGCTCTCCATTAATAGGAGAGAGGCTGTTTATGGTCTATTTCATGGGGATTGTTCATTCACAATCAATTCATCCTGGCGTGGGAATCGAACCGGCGACCCTCAGGTTACAAGCCCGACTCCCTCCCCCATTAGGCCACGGCTACCGCTCTCCATTAATAAGAGAGAGGCTGTTTATGGTCTATTTCATGGGGATTGTTCATTCACAATCCCCACCTTCAATTCATCCTGGCGTAGGAATCGAACCGGCAACCCTCAGGTTACAAGCCCAACTCCCTCACCCATTAGGCCACGGCTACCGCTCTCCATTAATAGGAGAGAGGCTGTTCAGAGGCTGTTTATGGTCTATTTCATGGGGATTGTTCATTCACAATCAATTCATCCTGGCGTGGGAATCGAACCGGCAACCCTCAGGTTACAAGCCCACTCCCTCAGCCATTAGGCCACGGCTACCGCTCTCCATTAATAGGAGAGAGGCTGTTCAGAGGCTGTTCATGGTCTATTTCATGGGGATTGTTCATTCACAATCAATTCATCCTGGCGTGGGAATCGAACCGGCGACCCTCAGGTTACAAGCCCGACTCCCTCACCCATTAGGCCATGGCTATCGCTCTCCATTAATAAGAGAGAGGCTGTTTATGGTCTATTTCATGGGGATTGTTCATTCACAATCAATTCATCCTGGCGTGGGAATCGAACCGGCAACCCTCAGGTTACAAGCCCGACTCCCTCACCCATTAGGCCATGGCTACCGCTCTCCATTAATAAGAGAGAGGCTGTTCATGGTCTATTTCATGGGGATTGTTCATTCACAATCCCCACCTTCAATTCATCCTGGCGTGGGAATCGAACCGGCAACCCTCAGGTTACAAGCCCAACTCCCTCACCCATTAGGCCACGACTACCGCTCTCCATTAATGGGAGAGAGGCTGTTCGTGGTCTGTTTCATGGGGATTGTTCATTCACAATCAATTCATCCCGGCGTGGGAATCAAACCGGCAACCCTCAGGTTACAAGCCCGACTCCCTCACCCATTAGGCCATGGCTACCGCTCTCCATTAATAAGAGAGAGGCTGTTCATGGTCTATTTCATGGGGATTGTTCATTCACAATCCCCACCTTCAATTCATCCTGGCGTGGGAATCGAACCGGCAACCCTCAGGTTACAAGCCCAACTCCCTCACCCATTAGGCCACGACTACCGCTCTCCATTAATGGGAGAGAGGCTGTTCGTGGTCTGTTTCATGGGGATTGTTCATTCACAATCAATTCATCCCGGCGTGGGAATCAAACCGGCAACCCTCAGGTTACAAGCCCGACTCCCTCACCCATTAGGCCATGGCTACCGCTCTCCATTAATAAGAGAGAGGCTGTTCATGGTCTATTTCATGGGGATTGTTCATTCACAATCCCCACCTTCAATTCATCCTGGCGTGGGAATCGAACCGGCAACCCTCAGGTTTCAAGCCCGACTCCCTCACCATTAGGCCACGACTACCCTTAGGTGTTGAAATATACACCAAACCATTTTTTTGCACTAAGAACCAGTACGTTCATCCATTTTCCAGTACAGGACAGATAGCCTGTTTATTTTCATGAAGTGGAACTCCATTAATAATGTCAAACATAAGACACAATAACTGATCACCAAGTCATTATGAAAGCAAAGTATTTTATTTACCCTTACTCTTACAATTAGGAATCATATCATTGACCTATTTAGTGTTTAGCAAGCAGTAAAAAATGGCCTTGTAATCGAGTGTACACAGCAGTGACACTCTCTCTTGTGTGTGCGACCCTAGTTTTATACATAAACATAGCCTTTTATTAGCTTCAACAACTTGGTTGAAGGCTTTTGAGATTTGGAACTTTTTAATTTGCGCTCCAAACCTTTTTATAGATACGAGAACATCTCAATGAAATGCTGAGCAATGTGAAATAAGTAAGTTACTGTCAGCGAAGCTCCATTGTCATGTAGATTAAAAACCCTTGTACATTTACTATTTATAATCCTTACCATGTTACATGTTCCCTGCAGTTGCAAAAATGGCATAATGATTCATATGCATCAATTTGATCCACTTGGGTGCGTTCCAGTTTTAATTATTTACTTATCGTTAATTCATATCCATTAAATGGAATTTCCTGCAGGGTTCTTGTGACCGTGGAAAACCTGGAAATATCAGGAATTTAAAATATTGCTTATTTTGAGTGCTTGTGTCGACTAAATCCTCCCCACGAGCCAATCGTTTCAGCAACGGGTCGTGCTTCATCACATTCTGTCGGGAAAGTTCTTATTTTGTAGTTGATTAAAGGGTAAATCTCTCAAAATACACCATGACATGTGCAACTGAAAATGATTATTTTCTTGTTTTGAAGAACAAGAAACTTTCATAATTCATGCTTCAGAGAGTTCAATATAAAAGCCTGTTCAGAAAGATCACAGACATGCATATCAATGTTTTAAGGGGAAATGTGGATCTCATGAATCCCTTCACACAGATGTGCTGTTTGATCTTTTTTTCATTATTATTGTGGCATTTAGATACAATTCTGTGAACAGTTTGCAGATTCCAAGAGTGAATTGTTATTCAATTGTGATTCAAAAGGCATGGAAATTATATAAAAAATATGTCCTTTCTTTTTCACCTTTATATTGCTCTTTTCAAGTCATTGTATTTATTTTTTTCATATATTTACACTAAAAAATGTGTAAAAGTGCATGATATAGAAATGAAAATGTCTCCCATGAGTCTTCATTAAACGATTTGATCACAAACGCCTGAAACTCATGGAAACCCGTTAATCAATTAATATATCTGGTAGTTCTTATTTTGACAGGAGTCTATTTTAATCTCATCTGACTTCGTGTGAACAGGCCTTTTTACTGATTCCAGGCAAAAGATGAACCTGAGTTGTGTGCTTCCATCCTTAGAGACTACGTAGAAAAAGATGAAATCAAGGGACTGATCCAGGAACAGCTCAACTCTCTTTCCAAGTAGGTTCACTCCCTGCACTGTTTCTATAATAATTCTGCTATTCAAGTATGGCTATTCGAAACCATTTCTTTGCCTTCAAAGCAGTACCTATAAATAAAAGCAGGGACAAAATTATCCTCAAATGGCTCGCGCTTTTTCATGTTTCATTTTAAAAGCGCATCATGCCCTGATGTTTTCGTTGTGCGTAATGTCTGACTATTTTTTTTTTCCCGCTCAGTGACATCAAAAGTGTTCTCCAGGATCCAAATCTGAATTTGCTGCAACGCTGCCTCCTTGTGTCTCGGTAAGTGTCACTTCAGCACCAGTTTAATTGAGAATGCATTGCAGTTCGAGAGAAGCCTACTGTGTTTGCTAAGATTTTCTGATTATGCATATTTAGTGTTCCAAGCACCTTTACCTTTTTTTTTTTTTTTTGGTTGTTTTTCCCTCCATTATATTTTATCAGGCTGTTCGGCGATGAATCGGACCTTCAGTTCTGGACGGTAGCTGCTCATTACATCCAGTCCTTTTCCCAGAGCTCCCAGCCCAGTGGATCTGCCCCAGAAGGCCAAACAGCAGCTGAGGGCGCCCAGAGCACCCCCGGCAGCCACCTGGACATCTGCCATGACACCCTGTGTGAAAGCTCCTTCTTCCAGGTATGAGCTGCTGACATACACTGAACAATACGTGGAAGAGGAACCAAGCTTTGAGACCTTGTGGCAATAATTTAAAAATTCATACATAGTTGATTGTAAACGAGCACCGAATTACTTCAGATTTTGAAGAAGGAAAAATGTGATATTTCTTATACTAAAATTATGCCATTTAAGTGTACTTGACAGATGATAATTTTCTAAAATGTAGTGCTGTGGGCAATAGGGGGCACATTTATTGTAGTCATGGAGTTTCCTGGTGTGAGCCATCAGCTCCACTTCGATTTGGAGAGGTTAAGGCCCAGGTATACTTCATTTTCCATCTTGCGCACAGTCAAGGTACTTGGCCGGGAGTGCGGAAAGACTCTAGTAACAGATTTTACTTTCTATAGTGAATAATCGACTTCCGTTTGAGACTTCTTCGCGTGCATAACTCTCACGCAAAGTTTGCACATTTCTTGTGTGATGTCCACTCTGGCTGTCCTTCATGGATGAAAATGGAAATATTTCCAATATCGGAAGTGGCATTTTTTTTTATCAGCAGTTGCTCGCAAAAATCATGGACAATAATTCACTTTTTGTTTGCGTCATTTCCCGTGATAAGGAAGTAAATCATTAAATAAATGAGTAAATAAACAAGTGACAACCAACTAAAACTCGTTTGTTTAAAATTTCTGCAAATAATTGGCTGATGAAGGTACAAAAAGACTCACCTTGAGAATAAAATGTGAAGTGTACATGGTAACCTATTCCTTGAAATGGCCTTGGTGTGGCTTTTTTGAGGAGAGGTGTGCTTTTACTTTTATAAATGATTAGACTTCTGGGAAAAAAAAAATCCCTGAGAACAGAATAACAGACGCCTTGTTCAGTCTAAATCCGATTATTGTGCATGTCATATTTTGGAAGTGTGAACGAAAAAATATCACATGAAATGTGATTTTTTTTTTTTTTTTAAATCCATTTCGAGCCACATTCATATGTGGTTTGAAATCCTATTCAAATCTCATTTCCGGAAAATCCATTTCAGTCTGACTGCTCTGATCGGATTTCGAGTAGCTTTTCTTCCTACACAGTAAAAACCCCAGAGTTAAATCAACTCTGCTCAGAGAACATTTGGTCCCTCTCTAAATAGTGTTAAAGTAACATTGAAGCAGAGTTAAAGTTAATGAGATAATTAAGTGATGATTGAACATTAGTGATGAACGCCTGCTGTTAACAAGCAGAATCGCTGAAGGACAGAGAAACACAAGAACTACAACTGATGAAATCAACTGAAGATAAAAGACCTTCAATCTCTGAAGAGTGTGACTTTAACACTATTTAGAGAGGGACCAAATGTTATCTGAAACTCTGGGGTTTTTACTGTGTATGTGTCTTTCTCATGTCATGTAAAACATTAACATGTCAGACACACAGAAAGTGATGCTGGCATGGGAATCGAACCAACAACCTTCAGGTTACAAGCCCGACTCCCTCACCATTAGGCCACGATTACCCCCAAACCCCTCCTTTTTGTTTTTGGCGTAGTCCTACAACACAATGTCATTGAATTGGAAACCAAAGCAGACATTCCGGAAAACGAAAGAGCCACGGGACACACAAATCACATCTGAGCAGATATGATGCATAGCGTCAGCAGATCAGATTTGCACTTACAGTCTGAACAAGGGTATAGAGACACTTTGGACAAGCAACCACCCAAAACACCCTACCATTATGCCAGCTTGAGAGAGCACCACTCACATCTGCTTAAGAGAATGTGCTTTTGTACTTCTGTTCTCCAATTTACTGAACGGCATCAATGGAGCATTAGTAATTAGACTGGGATTAGAAATATACTAGTGAATTTATGATACAATTATTCATAAGGGCTCTTCAAAGAGAGAGAGACTCTGAATATCAGCGCATCAATATTCAGCAGGACTTCAGGGGTTTAATTATAATAGTCAGTTATTCTTGCTAAATGGAGAGAGACTGTCATGTGATTTGAATCATTGAATTTGGGCAGTTTACACCTAAAATTAAAATCTCTACATTATGTAGAAGTCTCCTGCTTTATTGTGAGAAAAAGGCGTATAATTCGCTGCACCATTAATGGCAGTGAACCAAATAGGTGTTTGTCTCTTGTGAGTGCCAAGTGTAATGTACATTGTTTAAGCAACTAAGTGGTTGTGTTTGATTGCCAGTGCCATGTGGTTATTGGAGTCTTCCGTGTGGTTCCTTTGGTGTCGCTATACGGGCGGTTCCTTACTGCTCCAGGTCACATCGGTCTTATATTCTACTCAACTTTGTCACATAGACGATTGATTCGTTGAGTGCCACCAACTCTCATTACTACTCATTGACTTCTGATCACTTTGTGGCTGCAAAACTACAGATTATACTTCCACATTTTTGTATCCCCGTCCACGGACAGTCGGATCGGCAGAGGGTTATTAACAAAACCGCTATTGTAAGTTTTGTAAATATACCAAACAAACATTGTATCATACTATGTCTACTCCAGAAAAACGCGATTATGCGATCGCTTGATTTCATGCATAATCAGCCAAAGTCCGTGCATTTATGCGGGGGTCGCATTTTTTTCAAATACGCCGCACTTTCGCCGCATAAATTGCCGATTTCAGCAAACAAAATATGCATGATTTCATAATCCCTGTATTTTCATTGCAAAAAAGTCACATATATCTTAGAAAGTTGAAAAATGTTGCGTTTACTTCACACCTGTTGCCATGGGAACCTTATGAAGTGACGTAATTACGCGACGTGAACATCATCTGCAAACCCCGCGGTGAAACCGTGACGAAGACGCAAATCATTCTCATTTGCCAACAAAAATAAGCGCAAAAGACCGAAGCAGTTTCCCGGTGTGTCACATGACAGTGGGGGCGAATTATTTTAACTGCGTGTCGGACCGCAGACGACGCTGTATATTAGTAGAGTGTGAAATAAGAGATTGAACTTTGTGCATTAGAAGCTCTTCATTTAACAGAAGATGTCTTTGTATCGCTACCTCTGTAAAACAGGAAGCACACATTTGATTTTTTTATATTTTATTCATTCATTTTTACAGAAGTTGTTGAATATTTCTTTTGTGAAGCTGCAGAACTTGTTTGACTCAATGTTTTGTGAGTTTGATTCATGTGTTCATGAAGGTCTGAAATATTCAGTGATTTAGTAGCTTGAAGTGATCAGAAATGACTCTTGACATGAAGGTAGAGTCTAGAGAGAACAGGGTGTTGGGGGGGGGGGGGGGGGGGGGGGGGGGGATCACCTTTTTTTCCTCTTTTTCATCAAACCGCAGTTTTAAATAGTAAAATTGCAAAAATATCCCATCGCATTTTTTAAGAAAACGTGCCGCATAATCAAGGATTTTAGCCTGCAACAATCACAAAAAAAATCTGTGTTTTTCTGGAGGGACTGATTAAACGGCATTATGGTAAAAAAAAAAGGAGCGCTAAATGGCAACAGCTTTTACCTGTAAACGATGATGTTTCAGAGCGTTGGGCAGAACTGACCTCTTCTTTCAATTTTTCCCCTCTGTTTTCCCCCATGTGTTTGTGTTCATCCAGTTTAAAATGTTGACTACAAGCACTAAACATTTACTTTTTGAATTCTTGCACCTGGGAGCAACACATGTCCACACCGTTGTGACTAAAAGTTTGCTAAGAAGTATTTCTTAGCAAACCATCGCAGACGGGTGAGAGGGGTTTGTGCCTTTAGGGGTTTGAGGTTTTCCGACCTAATTGTCAAAAGGGAAGACAACAGCCTTTTTCTCTGTTTTCCGTAGTCAGGTAGTGCCGTTTTTTTTTTTTTCTCCCACGCCTTTTTACTGTATAGGCAGCCAAGATTGATTGAAAGCCCATTTTGCCAGCCGTGAAGTATCCCTTTATGGGAAAATGCATTGAATTTTGAAAGCAGCATGACGAGTTTTGTCTTGAGGTGTAAAGCTCTCAACTACAAAATTGAGAAATGGCCTTTCATATTATTACAGATCTGAACTGCACAGAATGCAATGGGACTTATCTGCAGGGCTCCATTAGCAAAGTTTGTTTTTCCAATGCGTGGTTGAGAAAGCTGTCCGTCTAATAATGTTATGCATGTTTTTAACCGTCACCATCTAAATTTCATTGCTGATTTCCAAGATTTTGCAAGATAAAGTGGCTTTGTAAAATCACACTGCATATTTTAGCAGTTTGTGTAATGGGAAAATTATAAACAGCAGAATGAAGTGTCATTTGAAGTGTAAATTGATCATTCAAATTAATCTCTGCCAGTTCTCTATATTAATATACATCTAAAAAAAATATGTGACTTTCCGCTGAGGGATCTGTAAGGTACATCTATCTTTAGAAACGTTCTCTTCACAGTGGAACACGAGTTTCAGATCATCTCAGTCTTGATTTGGCTGCTTTTATCTCTAAATGTGGATCAGATCAAAACAGGATTTTGTTGAAATATAAATTTGATATTCACATTTTCCTCAAAAGAGTCAGTTTGCAAGCAGCAGAAAGTGCCTTCATGCAACACAACACTGTAATGAATTGCTGTAAAAATTACAGCATTATTTTACAGCTGCTGGCTGTTTTTTAATAATACAGCATATTGCTGTAAACTGCAATGCATTCTCGGATCACGTGTTGGTTTGACTCAAATTTACAGAATATCGCTGTAAATTGACCCTTCGTAATTTTAAAAAATACAGTTATTTACTGTAAACTGTAAAAGAGTTTCCCTTCGGGATCAATAAAGTATTTCTGATTCTGATTTCTGATTCTGATAATCAGAGAATACAGGGAAATTCTGTAAATTAAATTACAGTAACACTATTGTAAAATTTACAGTAACTGGTTGGCAACCCTGCTGCCAGTATTATACTGTCAAATTTACGTGTTGGTTTGACTCAAATTTACAGAATATTGCCGTAAATTGACCCTTCATAATTTTAAACAATACAGTTATTTACTGTAAACTGTAAAAGAGTTTCCCTTCGGGATCAATAAAGTATTTCTGATTCTGATTTCTGATTCTGATAATCAGAGAATACAGGGAAATTCTGTAAATTAAATTACAGTAACACTATTGTAAAATTTACAGTAACTGGTTGGCAACCCTGCTGCCAGTATTATACTGTAAAGTTTACGTGTTGGTTTGACTCAAATTTACAGAATATTGCCGTAAATTGACCCTTCATAATTTTAAACAATACAGTTATTTACTGTAAACTGTAAAAGAGTTTCCCTTCGGGATCAATAAAGTATTTCTGATTCTGATTTCTGATTCTGATAATCAGAGAATACAGGGAAATTCTGTAAATTAAATTACAGTAACACTATTGTAAAATTTACAGTAACTCGTTGACAACCCTGCTGCCAGTATTATACTGTCAAATTTACGTGTTGGTTTGACTCAAATTTACAGAATATTGCCGTAAATTGACCCTTCATAATTTTAAACAATACAGTTATTTACTGTAAACTGTAAAAGAGTTTCCCTTCGGGATCAATAAAGTATTTCTGATTCTGATTTCTGATTCTGATAATCAGAGAATACAGGGAAATTCTGTAAATTAAATTACAGTAACACTATTGTAAAATTTACAGTAACTGGTTGGCAACCCTGCTGCCAGTATTATACTGTAAAATTTACATGTTGGTTTGACTCAAATTTACAGAATATTGCCGTAAATTGACCCTTCGTAATTTTAAAAAATACAGTTATTTACTGTAAACTGTAAAAGAGTTTCCCTTCGGGATCAATAAAGTATTTCTGATTCTGATTTCTGATTCTGATAATCAGAGAATACAGGGAAATTCTGTAAATTAAATTACAGTAACACTATTGTAAAATTTACAGTAACTGGTTGGCAACCCTGCTGCCAGTATTATACTGTAAAATTTACATGTTGGTTTGACTCAAATTTACAGAATATTGCCGTAAATTGACCCTTCGTAATTTTAAAAAATACAGTTATTTACTGTAAACTGTAAAAGAGTTTCCCTTCGGGATCAATAAAGTATTTCTGATTCTGATTTCTGATTCTGATAATAAGAGAATACAGGGAAATTCTGTAAATTAAATTACAGTAACACTATTGTAAAATTTACAGTAACTCGTTGACAACCCTGCTGCCAGTATTATACTGTAAAATTTACGTGTTGGTTTGACTCAAATTTACAGAATATTGCCTTAAATTGACCCTTCGTAATTTTAAAAAATACAGTTATTTACTGTAAACTGTAAAAGAGTTTCCCTTCGGGATCAATAAAGTATTTCTGATTCTGATTTCTGATTCTGATAATCAGAGAATACAGGGAAATTCTGTAAATTAAATTACAGTAACACTATTGTAAAATTTACAGTAACTCGTTGACAACCCTGCTGCCAGTATTATACTGTAAAATTTACATGTTGGTTTGACTCAAATTTACAGAATATTGCCGTAAATTGACCCTTCATAATTTTAAAAAATACAGTTATTTACTGTAAACTGTAAAAGAGTTTCCCTTTGGGGATCAATAAAGTATTTCTGATTCTGATTTCTGATTCTGATAATCAGAGAATACAGGGAAATTCTGTAAATTAAATTACAGTAACACTATTGTAAAATTTACAGTAACTGGTCGGCAACCCTGCTGCCAGTATTATACTGTCAAATTTACGTGTTGGTTTGACTCAAATTTACAGAATATTGCCGTAAATTGACCCTTCATAATTTTAAACAATACAGTTATTTACTGTAAACTGTAAAAGAGTTTCCCTTCGGGATCAATAAAGTATTTCTGATTCTGATTTCTGATTCTGATAATCAGAGAATACAGGGAAATTCTGTAAATTAAATTACAGTAACACTATTGTAAAATTTACAGTAACTGGTCGGCAACCCTGCTGCCAGTATTATACTGTCAAATTTACGTGTTGGTTTGACTCAAATTTACAGAATATTGCCGTAAATTGACCCTTCGTAATTTTAAAAAATACAGTTATTTACTGTAAACTGTAAAAGAGTTTCCCTTCGGGATCAATAAAGTATTTCTGATTCTGATTTCTGATTCTGATAATAAGAGAATACAGGGAAATTCTGTAAATTAAATTACAGTAACACTATTGTAAAATTTACAGTAACTCGTTGACAACCCTGCTGCCAGTATTATACTGTAAAATTTACGTGTTGGTTTGACTCAAATTTACAGAATATTGCCGTAAATTGACCCTTCGTAATTTTAAAAAATACAGTTATTTACTGTAAACTGTAAAAGAGTTTCCCTTCGGGATCAATAAAGTATTTCTGATTCTGATTTCTGATTCTGATAATCAGAGAATACAGGGAAATTCTGTAAATTAAATTACAGTAACACTATTGTAAAATTTACAGTAACTCGTTGACAACCCTGCTGCCAGTATTATACTGTAAAATTTACATGTTGGTTTGACTCAAATTTACAGAATATTGCCGTAAATTGACCCTTCATAATTTTAAAAAATACAGTTATTTACTGTAAACTGTAAAAGAGTTTCCCTTTGGGGATCAATAAAGTATTTCTGATTCTGATTTCTGATTCTGATAATCAGAGAATACAGGGAAATTCTGTAAATTAAATTACAGTAACACTATTGTAAAATTTACAGTAACTGGTCGGCAACCCTGCTGCCAGTATTATACTGTCAAATTTACGTGTTGGTTTGACTCAAATTTACAGAATATTGCCGTAAATTGACCCTTCATAATTTTAAACAATACAGTTATTTACTGTAAACTGTAAAAGAGTTTCCCTTCGGGATCAATAAAGTATTTCTGATTCTGATTTCTGATTCTGATAATCAGAGAATACAGGGAAATTCTGTAAATTAAATTACAGTAACACTATTGTAAAATTTACAGTAACTGGTCGGCAACCCTGCTGCCAGTATTATACTGTCAAATTTACGTGTTGGTTTGACTCAAATTTACAGAATATTGCCGTAAATTGACCCTTCGTAATTTTAAAAAATACAGTTATTTACTGTAAACTGTAAAAGAGTTTCCCTTCGGGATCAATAAAGTATTTCTGATTCTGATTTCTGATTCTGATAATCAGAGAATACAGGGAAATTCTGTAAATTAAATTACAGTAACACTATTGTAAAATTTACAGTAACTGGTCGGCAACCCTGCTGCCAGTATTATACTGTCAAATTTACGTGTTGGTTTGACTCAAATTTACAGAATATTGCTGTAAATTGACCCTTCATAATTTTAAACAATACAGTTATTTACTGTAAACTGTAAAAGAGTTTCCCTTCGGGATCAATAAAGTATTTCTGATTCTGATTTCTGATTCTGATAATCAGAGAATACAGGGAAATTCTGTAAATTAAATTACAGTAACACTATTGTAAAATTTACAGTAACTGGTCGGCAACCCTGCTGCCAGTATTATACTGTCAAATTTACGTGTTGGTTTGACTCAAATTTACAGAATATTGCCGTAAATTGACCCTTCGTAATTTTAAAAAATACAGTTATTTACTGTAAACTGTAAAAGAGTTTCCCTTCGGGATCAATAAAGTATTTCTGATTCTGATTTCTGATTCTGATAATAAGAGAATACAGGGAAATTCTGTAAATTAAATTACAGTAACACTATTGTAAAATTTACAGTAACTCGTTGACAACCCTGCTGCCAGTATTATACTGTAAAATTTACGTGTTGGTTTGACTCAAATTTACAGAATATTGCCGTAAATTGACCCTTCGTAATTTTAAAAAATACAGTTATTTACTGTAAACTGTAAAAGAGTTTCCCTTCGGGATCAATAAAGTATTTCTGATTCTGATTTCTGATTCTGATAATCAGAGAATACAGGGAAATTCTGTAAATTAAATTACAGTAACACTATTGTAAAATTTACAGTAACTCGTTGACAACCCTGCTGCCAGTATTATACTGTAAAATTTACATGTTGGTTTGACTCAAATTTACAGAATATTGCCGTAAATTGACCCTTCATAATTTTAAAAAATACAGTTATTTACTGTAAACTGTAAAAGAGTTTCCCTTCGGGATCAATAAAGTATTTCTGATTCTGATTTCTGATTCTGATAATCAGAGAATACAGGGAAATTCTGTAAATTAAATTACAGTAACACTATTGTAAAATTTACAGTAACTGGTCGGCAACCCTGCTGCCAGTATTATACTGTCAAATTTACGTGTTGGTTTGACTCAAATTTACAGAATATTGCCGTAAATTGACCCTTCATAATTTTAAACAATACAGTTATTTACTGTAAACTGTAAAAGAGTTTCCCTTCGGGATCAATAAAGTATTTCTGATTCTGATTTCTGATTCTGATAATCAGAAAATACAGGGAAATTCTGTAAATTAAATTACAGTAACACTATTGTAAAATTTACAGTAACTGGTCGGCAACCCTGCTGCCAGTATTATACTGTCAAATTTACGTGTTGGTTTGACTCAAATTTACAGAATATTGCCGTAAATTGACCCTTCATAATTTTAAAAAATACAGTTATTTACTGTAAACTGTAAAAGAGTTTCCCTTCGGGATCAATAAAGTATTTCTGATTCTGATTTCTGATTCTGATAATCAGAGAATACAGGGAAATTCTGTCAATTAAATTACAGTAACACTATTGTAAAATTTACAGTAACTCGTTGACAACCCTGCTGCCAGTATTATACTGTCAAATTTACGTGTTGGTTTGACTCAAATTTACAGAATATTGCCGTAAATTGACCCTTCATAATTTTAAAAAACACAGTTATTTACTGTAAACTGTAAAAGAGTTTCCCTTCAGGATCAATAAAGTATTTCTGATTCTGATTTCTGATTCTGATAATAAGAGAATACAGGGAAATTCTGTAAATTAAATTACAGTAACACTATTGTAAAATTTACAGTAACTCGTTGACAACCCTGCTGCCAGTATTATACTGTAAAATTTACAGTAATTCTTTAACAGTGAATAACAGCAAATTAATAAAAAAATTCACAATATATTGTGATGCATTGGCCCAACTTCTGTTTTCTATCATTTGCTTTGCACGTTTTTGACGACGTGATCGCAAATGCACCGGGGTTTGATAGAATCAAGTTTGATACCAGATCAATCTGGAACAAGCCGACATGCCCAGTTTGAAAGCCCCCGAGTGGCCTTGGAGGTCCAAAGCCTGTGAAAGTGTATGTCTCCCCAGTAGTGTTGGCCAGTAATGCTTTACTAGTTATATGTTCTCTCTTTTAGAGGTTTCAACTGGAGCGAGTTCGTCTACAAGAAGTGAAAAGGTCCAGCTATGAACACACCAAAAAGTGCGCTGACCAGCTGCTGCTGCTGGGACAGGTAAGTAACTGCACACCTCTGATGGAGTTTACATTGTCATTATTATTTATTGTTTTTATGATTTCACTTGTTTTGCTTTAGTTAGTGTGTAATGTTGCTGTTTGATCATGAAAAACATCTGCAACATCTAACCGTTCAGAAACGTCTAAAAGTTGTGACTTCGTCCTGAGTCTCTCCATCAGTGTCGACTCCGGTTTGAACAATGTAAGGATGAACTTTTGTCTGCGTGAGATTCTCCAGCTTTGTTGTTGTTGAGCTGTTAAAGCTCCGCCCTCTTCTGGAGCAGAAGCTCATTTGCATTTAAAGAGACACACACAAAAACGGCATGTTTTTGCTCACACCAAAAAGGAGCAAATTTGACGAGGCAATAATAAATGATCTGTATTTTGCATTTTGGGTATTTTGAGCTGAGACTTCAAACACATTCTGGCGGCACCAGAGACTTTTATTACATCTTGTGCAAAGGGCACTATAGGTCCTCTTTAATATATTTATTGTATTGCAATTGTAACATATTTCTGTTTTATAGAGATAATAATTTTTAATAGTAATACATTTATTATTATTATTATTAACACAAGTGTGAATGTAATGTGGACACCTCAGTCACTGCTGCAGTTCATATTCAAATAGTTTCTCTTGTATAATATCATCGTTAAGCACAATAAAGCAATTGATTTGTCAAAATTCAATGAACTTTAAGAAATTTTGGGTAGCGTGACCCGGTTTTATTCATAGATGGATCATTCATCTAGTTACTGGTTTAATGCACTGAGCTGTAGCAACGACACTCGGTGAGTTTTTAAACATATGTTTAGACCTGCAGTCTACCGAGAACATGTTGCACTCTTGAAAGTTGCTTAACACTTGAAAGTTTAAACTGAAACGGCATATGATTTTGTGATGGCAAAACACTGTTCTGTCACGTGAGCATAACCCCGATCGAGACGATGATACAAAATATAACATATTACAATCGTTACTTTACTGTTTACCTGAAAAAAATTATCTAATTACACGTCTCACTCTTTTATGTAATCAGATTACTTTTAAATGTACAATGAAATGACTGTGTTACTTTTTAAATAGATTAAGTAATGCAAATGACCTATTTTTTCATTTCCCTGTCCCCATGTTGAATAATACAAATATACTTTATGTATTTAATCTCACTTTTTTAACCAATGTCGGTCCAATTCAACCATACTAATAAGCAAAAATGGCTGAAATAAAAGTGTTGAACTCTTCTCCTTCATCTTATTCTCCTGCAGTCCAGAATGACAGCACAGCTGAAAGGTTTGTTTGAACTGCGCCCTCTACTGAACAGCCGTGAATTTGCATTCACTTGTTGATTTCACTCAAGCATTCACTTTTGGCCTTTCCATTTTTAAAAAAACGAACAAACAAGCCCAACCCAGATCAGAAAAAGTAACATAAAAGTAATGTAATGCATTACTCTCCATCAAACACGCCCTGTGTCCGCATATAATACTGGAGAACGTCTTTCTTTCTCTGCCAGAAGATTAAAGTCTCATACTGTCTGAGTAGGTACTAACCTTGAATTTAATTTGCGACTGTTAAAATATTATGTGCTATATAGTAAGAATATGGATAGTATGAAGGAAATTCAGACTTATTACATCCATCATGCTGTCATGTGACCTACCAGGGTCAGTTGTGTCTCTTCACTGCCATTCCGTGGCCTCGAATGCTCCCCTCAGAATCTCAGTGGAAGTCATCCGGGTACTTTTTGCCAACTGTTTTCTAATACTATACTGTACTGTTTTACACGTACTATATAATAGGGATTTATTCAATTTCGGACGATTGGGGGTAGAGCGAGAGGAGATCATTCACTAATTAATGGATTATAGATGGTGATGTTCTCTCAGATGGATAAAAAATTTTAAAAATGGGTCACCAGATATACAGTGCTTTGGTGGCCGTTAATATTTCTGGGCCAGTAGTTGTTTTTCCCATGAACAGCACAGAAAGTGGCACACCTCACACATGACCCTGTTCTGCAGTCTCCTGCCGTCTACAGGACCTGTAGGGGGGAAATCCATCATTCATAGCCGTGCTTTCAAGAATGCTTTAGAGAGTCATAAACCAGGGCATCTGGAGAACTGTAGTATGAGGGAAAAACTAATAAGAGTATTTACTTGGGGAAAAAAAATGATAGATTGCTAGTGGTCTCCAAACGGATGGTAAACACAACGTGATTGATTAAACCTCTGAAAGCTCACTTGATACTTTGATCAAGTATGTCCAAGTGGAATATGACATCAATGTTCGATTAATTCAAATTTAAAGCACATCAGTTAAAGTTGTATTCTCTTTGTTCATCAGACGGACCGTGCGGTGCAGTTGCTTTTGGAGACGAGTGCAGATAACTCCAGCTACTACTGTGACTCTCTCAAAGCCTGTCTGGTGACCACCATCACCTCGTCCGGCCCGTCTCAGAGCACCATTAAACTGGTGGCCACAAACATGATCGCCAATGGCAAGCTGGCAGGTAGGGTATTATTGATTCCATATTTTGTCCCAGCTGCTCTTTTCCATACAACGAAAACAGACATTGATCAATTGCTGTAAATTCCAAAAAGACCAAAAAAACGGATCATAAAGGTAGTTTGTATACTGGGTCGGGGAGTAACGAAATACAAGTAACTTAGTGACGTATTTAAAATACAACATTTGAGTGACTGTATTTCATTTGAAATGGGTGGTAATCAGATTACAGTTCCATCTGAAAAGTGTTTTAGATTACCAAAGTGATTACTTTGAGTTTTAATGTCATTTAAACAGCGATTGGTGATTCTCTGACTCTGACCGTCTGAAAAAGACGGAGTTCAGTTTCATCAACATTTTAATACTTTTAAGAGAGATCATAAAAATGTGCTTATTTTTATTTAGTTCTGTCCTGAACAAGACAAAATGACTGAATTTATATAAAAATTGCCCAACTGTCAACTGAACTGTCCTGTCATGACCTGATGATCCACGACTGTTTTCATGTTTTGTGAGTCATTTTATAATTCACTCGTCACTGCTACTTTTTCTCACTATTTGTTTTTTCCCCTCACAATTGTGAGTTTGTGTTTCACAATTCTGACTTTTTCTCACATTTGCAAGTTATAAAGTCAGAATTGGGAGATTTAAACTTGCAATACTGACTTTTTTTCTTGCAGTTGTGAATTTAGTATGTGAGTTTATATCTCATAATTCTGACTTTTCTCAATATTGTGAGTTTATATCTCATAATTCTGACTTTTCTCCATATTGCTTTATATCTCATAATTCTGACTTTTCTCAATATTGTGAGTTTATATCTCATAATTCTGACTTTATAACTCGCAAAATTGCAACTTTATATCACACAATTCTGAGGGAAAAAGTCAGAATTGTGAGATAAAAACTTGCAATGACCTTTTTTGTGTTTGTTCCACACTTATTAGTATTCCAAAGTATTCTAAAGTATTTAGATGAAGTTACTAAACTTGAGTAATGTAACGAAATACGTTACAAATGACTTTTTAAAGCATGTATTTTGTAATCTGTAGCGAAATGCATTTTAAAAGTAACCCACCCAGCCCTGTATATTTATCACTATATTTCATAGGACACAAGTCATGCGACAGCTTTACGTGAGAAGCAGACCAATATACATTATTGTATTCTGGGATTGTCTTATCGATAAAACAAATTCAATGCATATACAGAGCACAGCATAAATGAGTACACTACAGTATATTAAAGATAAATGTTGTTCTTTTGAACTTTTTTCATCAAATAGTCCTGAAAAAATGTTTTCAACATTGATCATATTAATTGTTGGTTACACTTTATTTTACAGTGCCGTAGTTACATTGTAATTACTCAAAAAATTACTATTAATTAACTACATGTACTTACTATAGAGTTACAGTTGGGCTTTAGATTAGGGTTAGTTACTTTTTGTACTTTTATTACTATAGTAAGTACATGTAGTAACTTGTAACTACGGCACTGTAAAATAAAGTGTTACCTAATAGTTTCTTGAGCATCAAATCATCATATCAGAATGATTTCTGAAGGATCATGTGACGCTGAAGACTGGAGTAATGATGCTGAAAATTCAGCTTTGATCACAGGAATAAATTACATTTTAAAATATATTCAAATAGAAATGATTTATTTTTAATTGTAAAAATATTTCACAATAGTACTGTTTTTGCTGTATTTTGGATCAAATAAACGAAGCCTTGGTGAGCAGAAGACAACATTAAAAACATTAAAACACATTTTACTGTTGACCGGTAGCGTATAATGAACTTTATCGTAATGTGTCTGGACTTTTATTTATTTGATTGTCTATTATTTTGTTACATTATTGGCTCTCTTTGTATTTTCATTACTTTAATACAAAAAAGCAGTACATTTAAGAGCTATTTATAGAAATACTTTCCTTTTTTTTTCCGTTTCTTTTTGCAAATGTAACCTGAAAATGTTCTTAACAGGTTATGCAAGATTTATCCGCTGACAGTTTCACGTTGGGATCAAGTCTGCAGGATTTCAACCTTAATCATGTCAAATGTAAATCAGGCTGTTTGTTGTTGTGCAGCTATTCGGCGTTTAATTAATGGCTGATGCAACTGCCGTTATGAGTACGAGTTTATTAACGAGACGTGATGAGCACATCAGCCATGCTCCTGACTGTTTCATTTTCTCTCTTTATTGGCTCTCAGAGGGTGTGCAGTTGCTCTGCCTGATTGACAAAGCGGCGGATGCTTGCCGTTATCTGCAGACGTATGGAGAGTGGAACCGTGCTGCCTGGCTGGCCAAGGTACCTCGAGCAAACACAATCTAGAGCCGGCTGATATATCAGTGCGGGTAACTGTGTGTAAATATAAGATAAAGGACTACCAGGTAAACGTAAAGCAGACGATGAGTCCGACTTTCCACCACTAATGCAACTTCTCTGCACTTCAAATCACGAACACAAAGAGAAGCACTTTGGAGTTGAGTAGTTCTAGTTCTGTATAAATTGTAATGTTTCAAGTAAATCCTAAAGGATTTTGCAAGTAAGGTCATGTCTTCATGTGAGTATGCTTAAAAATATTTTTCTCTACAAAAGGTGGGCCTGGCAGAAAAAGTTTATTACACATTATTGGAAACCAATATATTACTCATTATTTGGAGCTATAAACTAGACTTTTGACTATTGGCTAAAAGTGTTTCCAGCTTGTTCTGGCCAATAACTACCTATTTAGACAACCAACCACAGCTTTTTATGCTCCAAAGACAGGTAAATCTGAAATTGGCAAGCGATAAAGTGTGCATATGTTTAGTGAGTTTCAATTTCTCTAAAGTAACAGGTGCAGATTATTTTAATGAAACAACTTGCGTGCTTCCTAGAAACTGTGTCAAAGTTCTTGAACATCTATTAGAGATTTGATGTCACAATTTAGTTTTTGCACTCATTATGTACACCTGCTTACTTATATAACCAGAACTTTGTTTCCTGATGGACTAATGAAAAGCCTTCCTCCTGACACTGGAGAATGATGTTGAAGCCAGCTGCTTAAAATGCAGTTTGTTGTGATCAATATGCATCAAACGATCTGTGAATAGCGAGGAAGATTTATGCTTTGGAATCTCATAATTCTCTCTCTGTCTCTCTTTCTCTCTCTCTCTCTCACACACACACTCTCTCTCTCTCTCACTCTCTCTCTCTCACACTCATCACTCACTCGCTCACTCATCCACTCACTCTCTCACTCGCTCACTCACTCTCTCACCCACTCGCCCCTCTCTCTCTCTCACTCACTCACACACTCACTCGCTCACTCACTCACACGCCCACTCTCACTCACCCACTCGCCCACTCACTCGCACACTCGCCCACTCACTTACACACACACACACACACTCACTCGCTCACTCACTCACTCACACACACACACTCACTCACTCACATACTCACTCACTCACCCACTCACTCACACACACACTCACTCACACACACTCACTCACATACCCACACACACACTCACTTGCTCACTCTCACTCACTCACTCACCCACTCGCCCACTCACTCGCCCACTCACTCACTCACTCACCCATTCGCCCACTCACTCGCCCACTCACTCACACACACACACTCACTCACACACACTCACTCACATACCCACACACACACTCACTCGCTCACTCACTCACTCACTCACCCACTCGCCCACTCGCCCACTCACTCACTCACTCACCCATTCGCCCACTCACTCGCCCACTCACTAACACACACACTCACTCACTCGCTCACTCACCCACTTGCCCACTCACCCACTCACCCACTCACTCTCTCACTCGCTCGCTCACTCACTCACTCACCCACTCACTCACCCACTCGCCCACTCACTCACACTCGCTCACTCACCCACTCACACACTCACTCACTCGCTCGCTCACTCACTCACCCATTCGCCCACTCACTCGCCCACTCACTCACTCTCACTCACCCATTCGCCCACTCACTCGCCCACTCACTCACACTCACTCACTCACCCACTCACACACTCACTCACTCGCTCGCTCACTCACTCACCCATTCGCCACTCACTCGCCCACTCACTCACACACACACTCACTCACACACACTCACTCACATACCCACACACACACACTCACTCGCTCACTCACTCACTCACTCACCCACTCGCCCACTCACTCACTCACTCACCCATTCGCCCACTCACTCGCCCACTCACTAACACACACTCACTCACTCACTCGCTCACTCACCCACTTGCCCACTCACCCACTCACCCACTCACTCTCTCACTCGCTCGCTCACTCACTCACTCACCCACTCACTCACCCACTCGCCCACTCACTCACACTCGCTCACTCACCCACTCACACACTCACTCACTCGCTCGCTCACTCACTCACTCACTCACCCACTCGCCCACTCACTCACTCACTCACCCATTCGCCCACTCACTCGCCCACTCACTAACACACACACTCACTCACTCGCTCACTCACCCACTTGCCCACTCACCCACTCACCCACTCACTCTCTCACTCGCTCGCTCACTCACTCACTCACCCACTCACTCACCCACTCGCCCACTCACTCACACTCGCTCACTCACCCACTCACACACTCACTCACTCGCTCGCTCACTCACACACTCACTCACTCGCCCACTCACTCACTCACATACTCACTCACATACTCACTCACACACTCACTCGCTCACTCACCCACTCACTCACACACACACACACTCACTCACCCACTCACACACTCACTCACTCACCCACTCACTCACACACACACTCACTCACTCACTCACATACTCACTCACACACTCACTCGCTCACTCACTCACTCACTCACCCACTTGCCCACTCACCCACTCACTCTCTCACTCACTCACCCACTCGCCCACTCACTCGCCCACTCACTCACACTCGATCACTCACTCACTCACTCACTCACTCTCTCACTCACCCACTCACTCACTCGCTCACTCACTCACTCACTCACTCACTCACTCACCCGCTCACTCTCTCACTCTCACACTCTCACACATACACACTCTCTCTCTCTCTCTCTCTCTCTCTCAGGTGCGTCTGAACCCGGCAGAAGGTTCAGATGTGCTGAAGCGCTGGGCAGAGCATCTGTGTTCTCCTCAGGTTAATCAGAAGTCCAAGGCCATCCTGGTCCTGCTCTCATTGGGATGCTTTCAAAAAGTGGGAGAGATGCTCCTCAGGTGGGCGTTACTTTTCCTTCCATCACCATTCACCCATTGTGGTTTAGTTTATTAACTCCCACAGGAATAACAGGAAATAAATAAATACACGCATAAACAAAATTCTCATGTTGTTCCAAAACTGTATGGGAATTTCTTTCTTTCTTCGAACACAAAAGGAAATGATTAGCAGAATGTCGGTGTTGCATCCAACTTAAAGGGTTAGTTCACACAAAAATGTAATTCCTGTCATTAATTCCTCTCGCTCATGTCGTTCTACACCCGTAAGACCTTCGTTCATCTTCAGAACACAAATGAAGGTATTTTGATGAAATCCAAGACTATAGACAGCCATTTAACAACCACTTTCAAGGTCCAGAAAGGTTATGGTTTAAACAGTCGACTGCAGCGATTCAACCTTAATGTTATGAAGCGACAAGAATACTTTTTGTGCCCCAAAACAAAAATATGACTTTATTCAATAACATCTCTTCTGTGTCATTCTAATACATTCTATGTTTACAGTCAGCGCTTCTAGGTTCTACGTCCAACCGCCGGCTCAGTATTGGCCAAAACTGATCACGTGATCAGCACGACGCATGAGTGTGATCCTGACACAGGAGCCGGCCAATAATGAGCCGCACCTGGAAGAGCTGCACGTAAATAATGTAGTATAATACAGTCCCTCCAGAAAAACGCAGATTTTTTTGCGATTGTTGCGGGCAAAAATCTTTGATTATGCGGCACGTTTTCTTAAAAAATGCGATGGGATATTTTTGCAATTTTATGCGATGAAATTGCGGGAACTTGCAAAAACTGTGGTTTGATGAAAAAGAGGAAAAAAAGGTGATCCCCCCCCCCCCCCCAACACCCTGTTCTCACTAGACTCTACCTTCATGTCAAGAGTCATTTCTGATCACTTCAAGCTACTAAATCACTGAATATTTCAGTTCTCATTCTGATTGATTTCAGACCTTCATGAACACATGAATCAAACTCACAAAACATTGAGTCAAACAAGTTCTGCAGCTTCACAAAAGAAATATTCAACAACTTCTGTAAAAATGAATGAATAAAATATAAAAAAATCAAATGTGTGCTTCCTGTTTTACAGAGGTAGCGATACAAAGACATCTTCTGTTAAATGAAGAGCTTCTAATGCACAAAGTTCAATCTCTTATTTCACACTCTACTAATATACAGCGTCGTCTGCGGTCCGACACGCAGTTAAAATAATTCGCCCCCACTGTCATGTGACACACCGGGAAACTGCTTCGCTCTTTTGCGCTTATTTTTGTTGGCGAATGAGAATGATTTGCGTCTTCATCACGTTTTTCACCGCGGGGTTTGCAGATGATGTTCACGTCACTTCATAAGGTTCCCATGGCAACAGGTGGGAAGTAAACGCAACATTTTTCAACTTTCTAAGATATATGAGACTTTTTTGCAACGAAAATACAGGGATTATGAAATAATCATATTTTTCTTGCTGAAATCGGCAATTCATGCGGCGAAAGTGCGGCGTATTTGAAAAAATGCGACTCCCGCATAAATACACGGGCTTTGGGTGTTTATGCATGAAATCAAGCGATCGCATAATCGTGTTTTTCTGCAGGGACTGATAATAGCACAGAAGAGAAGATATTGTTGAATAAAGTTATTTTTGTTTTGTATTCTCGTCGCTTCATAACATTAAGGTTGATCCACTGCAGTCATGTTGACTATTTTAAAGATGTCTTTACTACCTTTCTGGACCTTGAAAGTGTCTTCATCTCTTGGATTTCATCAAAAATATCTTCATTTGTGTTGTGAAGATGAACGAAGGTCTTACGGGTGTAGAACCACACGAGGGAGAGGAATTAATGACACAATTTACATTTCTGGTTGAACTAACCATTTCACATAGCATATGCCAAGTTTTGAATCTGCAGAAATGTGAATAATTTTTAAGAGCTACAGCAGAGAAGAAGATTACCAGGAAATCGCAATGACATTTGGATCTGTTCATCACTCAAAGATATTATCGTCAGAAGATTTGGAAACACACTGCATTATTTACTTGTTTGCAACTGCATGGTAATTCCTCAGAACTTTTCCTTTGTGTGTTCTAAAATTCAAATGGGTTTGAATTGACACGAGAGTAAATGATCGGGTGAATTTCGCATTTAAAATCTCATAATGAATTTTTAAGTGAGAATTTGTCTCAAAATGATGCATTTTTTACAAACACATACAATATTGATTGACATCCTTTCCTAAATGCCATTAAATTTGAATGTGTGATGAAGGACACAATGCTCAGATATGTCTCTAATATTATATCTTTATTTATATTTCCTGACAGCATGAGATATTTCGACCGTGCGGCCCTCTTTCTCGAAGCCTGCTTGAAATATGGTGTGATGGAGACAAACGACGACGTTAATATCCTTCTGATGCATCTTTTTAAAACTGTTGCATTTTTTTCCCATCATCATTAGTTTTTTATACCCCTCTTTTTGCTAAATAAGAAAATAAAGACCCCATTAAATCATTTTAGGTCATATCTGATAGCTTGAGGCTATATACTAATGTTCTCCTAAATGTTGACTAAAGTTTACTTATAAAACATTTCCCAATCTTTCTCTTTGACCGTCTCATTTAAAAGTAGGGATAGTTCACACAAAAATGAAAATTCTCTCATTATTTACTCACCCTCATGCCGTCCCAGATGTGTTTGGGAGCTACTTTCAATAAAAGGTCCAACAGATTCGGAATACATTTAGCTATTTGTATATATTATACATTGAACGTGAGCATAAACCCATTCAACACACCTGGGCTCATTTTATGGCCCGGTTCCACAGACAGGGCTTAGATTAAGCCAGGATTAGGTTTTAGTTCAATTAGGGCATTTAAGTAGCTTTTATAAACATGCCTTAGAAAAAAACATTACTGATGTGAATCTTGAGACAAAACAATGGCACTGACAGATATGGTTACAGTTAAAACATGCATTTTAGTCTGAGACTAGCTTAAGCTTTGTCTGTGAAACCGGGGGTAAAGTACATACTTTAAACTGGTACATGTGTCTTTCTAAACAGGTGCATGATGATGTTGTATCAAAGCTTGCATTGTAGCGCGAAGCATCTCAATGCTCCGTTTACTTTGACGTGTTCAAGGGTCAGTTCACCCAAAAATGAAAGTTCGGTCATTAATTCCTCTCCCTCGTGTCGTTCTACACCCGTAAGACCTTCGTTCATCTTCAGAACACAAATGAAGATATTTTTGATGAAATCCGATGGTTCAGTGAGTCTCTATTGACACTTTCAGATGAACAGAAATCATATTTAAAACAGGTCATGTGACTACAGTGTTCAACCTTAATGTTAATACGTTTTGTGCGCCAAAAAAACTAAATAACGAGTTTTCAACAAAATCTAGTGATGGACGATTTCAAAACACTGATTCATGAAGCTTTACGAATCTTTTGTTTTGAATCAGTGATTCGGAGCACCAGAGTCTCGTGATTTCAGTAAACGAGGCTTCGTTACGTCAGAAGTGATTCACAATTTCAATAGTTCCCGTGACTTTGGCAGTTTGATACGTGAGCCGAATCACTGATTCGAAACAAAAGATTCGTAAAGCTTCATGAATCAGTGTTTTGAAACCGTCCATCACTAGATATTGTTGAAAAGTCGTTTTTTGTTTTTTTTTTGGCACACAAAAAGTATTCTCGTCACTTTATAATATTAATGTTGAACCACTGTAGTCACATGACCTGATTTAAATAGGATTTCTGTTCATCTGAAAGTGTCAATAGAGACTCATTGAACCATCGGATTTCATCAAAAATATCTTCATTTGTGTTCTGAAGATGAACGAAGGTCTTACGGGTGTAGAACGACATGAGGGAGAGGAATTAATCATTTTTGGGTGAAATAACCCTTTCAGGACCGGTTTAATCTTTGAAGGTGTAAATGCTGCAAGTTTTGGCTTCCCGAAGCTGAATGTCTTTTCCCATGAAACGCGTCAGTCATGGTCCCACCCTCTGGCTCCGCCTGCTACAGAAGCCACGCCCCCAAACTCGAACCATAGGTCGAGTGGATCTGAGTGGACCTCTTTCATGTTTAGATGAGATCTGGGAGGTAGATGAACCCACGAATGCCGAAATATTACAAATAAATTGGATTAAGAAAATGTATTTAGCATAATAAATATTACCTACATTTCTTATTCCCAGTCTTCCTTAACCACAGCATCTCCACATAAGCTCTTAGGTGCCGCCTTTGTGGACTACGCCAAGCTGCTTCGCTCCATCGGGCTGAAACAAGGCGCCGTGTTTTGGGCGTCTCGGGCTGGAGAGAGAGGGAAGGAGCTGCTGGATGAACTTACCCAAACTGAGGGTATGGGGCCAGAGCCCAGTCCCAGTGAGGAGGAGGAGGACCGACCTCTTGTGAACATAGAATGACTTGATAATGGGGAAGGAGAGGAAAATGAAGACGACCATAATTAAATCTCGTCCTTATAACACCCACAAGCATGCAAATGTCTTTTCGTGTAGTTTGAAATGGTTTGTCTCGTTTCATAGTTGTCTTTTGCTCCTCTCCGCTGGCTGTGAGGTGTGTCGTATCCGAAAACGTTCCCGTTATCCTGCTGTAATGTATTCCAAACCTGTATCTTGCACTTATTTTATCGACCAAATATATTTTCATAGTGATATAAAATCAACCAAATAATAATTAATTCATAAAAACACACCTTTAAAATGGATTATTATCTGTTTGACACTCAATATGCTTGGTTTAGGGAACCATTTAAAGACGGAGAATAGAAAAGAACTAGATGGATCTCATGAAACGTGTCCAATTTCACGCCAAAATCCAGAGAAAAGCACTAAGCAATTCTATTTTTCAAAATATTATATTAGTCATTGTGACGATTAAGATTATTATAGGAATTCAGACTTTTGAGGTTTATTGTATTTCTCTCTCTACACACACACACACACACACACACAAAGTTATTTCTTTCTTCCTAAAAAATATAATTCCTTATTTCTTTCTTTTGATTTTGTGACGTAAGACCCAGACATATTCTTCAAAGGTTTCATGAGCATCGCTGAGTTTCGTAAATGGTTATTTTGATAGTAAAATGGTTCAAATTTAAATGAAAACTGAAAAACAACAAATGCACAACTCACCCACTGATATAATTCCTTCAGTGACGTCGTATATATGCCTTTCATCGGTTGATTTTGGTTTTTGGCTGTATTCATGTAATATAAGATGCCCAATTTTTCCCTCAACCATTAACTTAATTTTGTAGTTGGGTTGCACTTGTTTTGCTGTGTGATATACTGTAGAGTCATTTTGTATAATGTTTCCACGTAGCTTCAGATCTCCAGAGAGGTGCTGTATTTGGATATTGTCCTGTTGAAATGAGATGTGAGTACAAACACTTGATTTAAAAATGAGTCTTTTTTTTTAATGACTAATTGATTTGTTGAGTTATTATTGTTGGAATGCTCTGCCTTGTATTGGTAGGCCATGATTGTGAGTAATCATTCATTTCTTTATCATTTAAATGCTCCTATTTAAACATTTGTAATTAATGTTCCAGGTGTTTGAGCTTTCCGTGTGGATATACTGCATGTATATATGCGAAGTAATAAATACAGTCTGTACCATCTATTTTGATTTTCCCTATCACTTATTTTCTAAGTATATCACACATATATGTATATATAAATATATATGTATGTATATATATATATGTATATATATATATATATGTATATATGTATATATGTATATGTATATATATATATATATATATATATATATATATATATATATATATATATATATATGTGTGTGTGTGTGTATGTATATATATATATATATATGTATATATTATATATATATATATAATATATATATATATATATATATATATATATATATATATATATATATATATATATGTGTGTGTATGTGTATGTGTGTATATGTGACGTGTGGTGATATAAAATAGCCTAAATATTAGTTTTATTATAAATTAATCATGGCCAACTTGCAAACTAGCCCTGAGATGTTAGTAAATCTGGGAAAAGCGTGAATAAACAATACTGCGTAAATACTGCGCCTTTAAATTTACATTTTTGAGGATAAACCGTAACAAATATGCCAACAGAACTCCAGTTCAGTGCTATCTGCCATTTATCTGCGGTGATGGGAGAGAAGCATCGCTTTTAGAAACTGAATCAATTGATTCGCAAAAATGATTCGGTTCAAAGCGCTCGAATCACCGACTGCTGACGACACCTGCTGGTCAAGAAAACACATCGTCCGTATAACAATAACTGAAACTTGCAGAATGGAGCCTTTTATTGACCAACCTCAAATGTTTGTATAAATATAATTTTTTTTTTTTTTTTTTTAAATAAAATCAAGCGTGTTTTTATGGAGTTTTTAGACGGTCACATCCGAATAATACAATATATTTTGCCCATATGCAATTGTTGGGTATTAATTCAACTAACCGTGGAACGTATACATTTGTAACAACATAGAACAGAGACAGAAAAGCGTATATCCATCAAACAGCGAACGTAAAACTACAGCGCTCGTCAAGAGCATTAAAAAACTACAATCCCCAGCGGTCACGTAACTTCCGCCATCTTGATTAAGGCGGTCCGCAGACAGTAGAGCCCTACCACGTTTTGTGTAATGCTCATCCATAGAGGCTGAACTAGTAGCGAAAGCGTGCAGTACATTTTACTAGTCTGCTGCTGTTTTACATCCCATTAACTGGACGTGCTTAAAAGCCATGGCCGAACCGATACGCGCTTTGTGCGACGAGCTTATAAAGGCAGTGAATGTGATGATGGAGACAGAATCCAGTCAGACATACCGCCTGGAGGCCCTTAAGGTGAATTATCGTCTATTAAATGCCATTGTTATGCATGTATTGACACGTATATTCATATTATGGACGTCACATTTGAATAACGTTGTTATGGCAACTCCCGTTTTCACTTCATTCATGTTTATTCAATAATTCAAACGATTTAGTCGTAGTCTTGCATGTTGTTATTTGCTACTTCATAACATTAACCTTCTCAATATCTATCAGGAAACATAAATGAGGTAGAAATAGGCGACATTGTGTCAATGAGTATCTTGCAAACATAAAACATTGCATGCTCATTCATGTTTACTCATGGGATGCACACACACACACATACACACACACAGATGAATGCAATTATTGGCATTGCAAAATTTAAATAATGGTTGTCAACCAGGGGTCCTCAGCAAACCCACAAGAGGGTCCCAGGATGACTTAAACTTACTTATGTTAAATATTATTATTAAATTTCATTAATAATAGTGCATGCATTTATATAAACAAAGCAGCTTTGTCATATTTGCAGCAGAAATGTCAGGAGAAGTATATTACACTATATTCACCGGCCCTCGAAAATTGTGTTGGACTAGATTGGGTTTAGACAAATGTTTTGCATCTCTAAACTTTTATTGTAATATAGTTCTAAAAATGCTTTACATGATGCAAATTTAATCGCATATGACTGATTTTGTTTGTAAAACTAATTATTTTAAGGCTGTTCTCTGCTGTATCGCTGCTCACCCCAAAATGGTGAATGAATTGTGTCATTACAGCCCTAATGGATGCTAAAAGTTTTAATGGTTTTCCTTGTTGTTGTAGTTTATTGAAGATTTCAAAGAGAAAAGCCCCCTCTGCGTTGAATGCGGTCTTCAGTTGGCGGAGAAATCACAGACCGCAGTGGTCAGACACTTTGGGCTGCAGATACTGGAGCATGTAGTCAAGTAAGTGTCTAAAACTCTTTAGCGTGTGTATATCATAGTCAGGACAGGGTAGGTTGCTTTTAAAATGTATTTCGCTACAGATTACAAAATACATGCTTTGAAAAGTCATTTGTAACATATTTCGTTACATTACTCAAGTTTAGTAACTTAATCTAAATACTTTAGAATACTTTGGAACACTAATAAGTGTGAAACAAACACAAAAAAGGTCATTGCGAGTTTTTATCTCACAATTCTGACTTTTTCCCTCAGAATTGTGTGATATAAAGTTGCAATTGTGAGTTATAAAGTCAGAATTATGAGATATAAACTCACAATATTGAGAAAAGTCAAAATTATGAGATATAAACTCACAATATTGAGAAAAGTCAGAATTATGAGATATAAACTCACAATATTGAGAAAAGTCAGAATTATGAGATATAAACTGAAAATATTGAGAAAAGTCAGAATTATGAGATATAAACTCACAATATTGAGAAAAGTCAAAATTAATGAAATTGGTCCGTTTGTCCAGTCACGTCCTCTGTCGGGGCAAAGTCCCATCAAGGGATTTATTCGGTAAATGTTTTTCCTTCATGGTTTTTTATGAGATATCCCAAAACGGGTGGATCAACATTGCCGTAGTGAACATTGAACAAATTCTTCCATGAACAGGTTTCGGTGGAATAACATGGCGCCGCAAGAAAAGCTCCAGCTGAAGAACTGCACCATGGGGCTGTTGTCAGACGTGAGCATCATGGAAGTGTATCTTCTTGTTGCGTGCTTTACGAAGCTTGCTTATTTATTTCAATGCCTCAATGTCCTGTTTTAGGGCACACATCCAATTCTGCAAGAGGAATGTCACGTTAAGGACGCGCTCTCACGCATCGTAGTTGAGATGATCAAGAGAGAGTGGCCGCAGCACTGGCCCGACATGCTGAAGGAGATGGAGGCCCTGACCGCTATGGGGGTATCAAGAGTTTTGTCCTGCTCCTGCTCCTGAAGTTATCAGATTTAGTAAACTAATCATTGTGTTTCTCTTCAGGAAGCTCAGACAGAACTCGTGATGCTTGTCCTGCTGCGGTTAGCTGAGGACGTGATCACGTTTCAGACGTTACCCACTCAAAGACGGCGAGATATCCAGCAAACCCTTACGCAGAATATGGACGGCATCTTCACCTTCCTGCTCGGCATTCTGCAGCTTCATGTGAATGAGTTCAACAAGTCGGTGAGTTGCATGGCCACGTGCGACACATTTTTGACATGATTGGTGAGCTTTTTCTACACAATATTGTCACGTTCGTTTGATTTGAATAGATTTATTCGTGTTGTTTTCTAGAAATGCGTCGGTGGAATGGAACTGAAGGTGAGTGGGCTGTTCATCAATATTTATATCAGGTATTAAATGACTATGAATGTAAAGTCCAAATGCAACTAACTTTGATTGGCTTTATTAGCTAATTCTGTCCTTTTTTTTCTTTTTTACTGATATCTGACATAAATCAGACTTTGTTTAATGCATGCAAATAGCTAAAACACTTACGACAGTCACTCCAGAAAAACGCAGATATTTTTTTGTGATTGCTTCACGTTTTCTTAAAAAATGCGATGGGATATTTTTGCAATTTTATGTGATGAAATTGCGGGAACTTGCAAAAACTGCGGTTTGATGAAAAAGAGGGAAAAAAGGTGATTCCCCCCCCCCCCCCCCCCCCCAACACCCTGTTCTCTCTAGATACTACCTTCATGTCAAGAGTCATTTCTGATCACTTCAAGCTACTAAATCACTGAATATTTCAGTGCGGGGTTTGCAGATGACGTTCACGTCGCTTCATAAGGTTCCCATGGCAACAGGTGGAAAATAATGACGCTTTACTGGTGTGAAGTAAACGCAACATTTTTCAACTTTCTAAGATATATGTGACTTTTTTGCAACGAAAATACAGGGATTATGAAATCATGCTGGCTGAAATCGGCAATTTGTGCGGCGTATTTGAAAAAATGCGACCCCCGCATAAATATGCGGACTTTGGCTGATTATGCATGACATCAAGCGATCGCATACCGTATTTTCCGGACTATAAGCTGCAACTTTTTTCCCAAGCTTTGAACCTTGCGGCTTAAACAAAGACGCGGCTGATGTATGGATTTTTCCCGCTCATGACAAAGACACGGAGAAATGCATATGATGCATATCGCGTCTTTTGCGCACGCATATTCATTATTTCCTATGTAGGCGCGCGGCAAGCCGCGAACGGCTCCTTAGTTGTCTTTTTGCGCCGAGTCAATTCCTCACGCTGCTGTTTCCAGCATCTTCTCATCGACTCATGAAGACCAAGCTCCCGTGCAGCAGCTCGGTTTCCTTTTCCAACAGCCAGATCAACTGGAGAGCAGCATCATATGCATTTCTCCGTGTCTTTGTCATGATGAGGGTGACAAAATGACTACCGTAATCAGAATGATGGGAAGTTTGAGCGCACTCGATTTAATCTAAACAGTAAACATGCCGCCAAAACACTGAGCACGTCACAGAATGTGAATGAACATTCACTGCAGATCCGACTGAAAGCCAAAACAATCGCCACCGCGATGAAGTTTGAGGATTTTAGAGGTTAATTAAAGCTTGTGTAAAGTTCATTTGTTTCAATGTACCTGTAGACACCTGCGGCTTATAGACGTGTGCGGCTTCTTTATGTTCAAAATAAATATTTTTTTTAAAATTCAGTGGGTGCGGCTAATATTCAGGTGCGCTCTATAGTCCAGAAATTACGGTAATCGTGTTTTTTCTGGAGGGACTGATGAGATTGGATTTGTAAGCATCTGAGCCAATTTCAGATGTAGACAGTCAACTGTCCCACATCTAACAAGGGTTGTACAGAGTTTGGAAAGTGCTTGTTCTCTTTCTAACATTCATCTCACTATGGGAACGCCTCAGGCCAATCAGTGCAGCGATTAGGCCCCGCCTCCCTCTACATGAACCGCAGCTCCCTGCCGTTTCATTTTTCTTGCTCTCTTCCCTTTGGAAGATTTCTGGAAGCTGTACCCAGCACTTTTTCAGAATTATTGCTTAACAGTTTGTAGACGAAGCCACAAGTCCCAAAATCGATATGTTTCTTATGTTTTTTGAGTGACTGTCACTCAAGAGATAACTAATGGGTTTAGGTGAGTATTGGGGTACTCAGCCCTCTTCTCTCAGCTCAGCCCCAGAGGAAGAGGTCGTCCTCCACATCTTTGTGCTTGTGGAATGTGGATTTCTGCAAGTGATTCACATGGTCTCTGGCTGCTAAACACACTCAGGCAGCACTGTCCAACCCCTACGGCACAATGTTCTCTGCTAAAACCCGATAAACGAGTTTCCGTGTGGCAGTTGCTGGAGAGTCGGACACATGCCTCTCTGCTCAACCCAGAGAGGAACCTTCGGATCGTCCACAGGCCACAAGCTTGAGGGGAGATATGACAAAGAGTGGCTCCCACTGTTTGAAGATCTGTTTGCGGGAGAGGAAGATAAGTGTTGTCGACCGTCCTCAAGGATGAGGAAATTCCCCCAAATCAGTCCCATCCACCAAGTGCACAGGATGAGTTCACCCCCCCCCCACCCCCACCCCCCGTACAGATGGACATGGATGTAGGAAAAGGGGTTGAAAGACTGAAAGAGATGTTTATGATTTTCGTCACGGCTGCCTCCGGTGAGACCGTTTATCCCAGCCGTCCAGACCTGAGTAACTGAAATCAAGAGGATTTGGGACTATAGATGTTCCGATACCCTTTTTCCTTTCCCGATACAGAGTACTGATCCAATGGGTGTGTATCTGTATAAACAGCAGTATAGACTACTAGCCCTGTATGAATTGCTAGAATTATTTTATGGTGCTTCAGCCGTATCCCTTAATAAAACATGAACAAATACATACGGTGAACTACTTACAGTATTTTTATTTTATTAAGCAAAAAAGAACTTTAAATGCAGTCACAAATCTAACACAGCAAACTGAAAAAGATATTTTAGTTTTACGATATAACACAGCCCCAGAGTCAACGTCCAGTTTTGTAAAAGCGACGCGGCCTTTCACGGCCGTGGCAGCGAAACACTGGTTTGCTACCCCTCAGGGGTAAACCAAAGTCATCAGTCATCATCGGGGTTCTCTGCCCCAACCTTTCAGAACAATTCCACTCTCGCTCCCCCGGGGAAAAGGAGATGTGTGGAAAGTTCAGTGTGTGCGGGAAGATGGCCCATGTTCTTCAGGTGCCCCCCAAAGGGTTGTCTCCCCCTCCACTCATGAGGTTTGTTGTGAGGGCGGAAAGACAAATCTTCACAAGCATCCCAAGCATCTCTGACACATTCAGGCCGAGGGCACAGAGTATGGGGGAAAAAAGCGAATTAAATCACAAAATTGAAAATGAACTTCCCTGAGGCTGTATTCACATCTACAGCACAGTAGAGTCCGCCACAGCACCGCTAGTGAGCAAAGACAGGAGGGCCCACTCGCTGCCCAGGCCGTGAACTGGTGTCAGGGCTCCAGACTAACTTTCTCAGTTGGTTGCGCCAACACATAATTCGGTTGTACCTATTTTTTTTTTCTTAATATGCATACCATAGTTTTGCACTGATGTAAATGTCCAGGAGAGAGAGCGAGCGTGACGACAGAAAAAGAGCGCTCTATTCGGTGCGCACACACCTGTAGTGCATAGCCGTCCACTCAGAAAAGCCGCTCCTCAGGCGTCAGAGCACGAGTACTGCTCCCAGGAAATATCTGCAGTTCGCTTATCGGGTCCCAGCTTATGAGTATACGAAAATTTCCTTTGGCCTTTCTCTATCTCCGAGCGGTTCTGACACCGTTAAGGAATGCAGGGGTCAGAGTTTTGTCTTATCTTTGCAATCTGCAAGTCTGAGACCCTGTGTCTACGGCAAGCAGAGAGCAATATGAACACACTAGTGACATCAGGAGAGGTTAGAATCCAAAATAAACCAGACGAAGAGTTTTCGAACTCCTTCACAGGAGGAGTTCCCTTCTACTTGGGTCTCAGGATAAATCCAGTGATGTTTCGAGCTTTCCTATCAGAGGAACACATCAGACATTTCACCTCTCTCTTTTTCAACGAGGGTTACTAGGTTTGATGGCCTCAACAGCGAGGGAATTTCAGAACCGGACAGTATCACGGACATGCGCCCCTTAGAGCCGTCTCATCAGAATGCTTGACCGCTCTTCATCATAGGATAGACTCTTCTTTTCTCAGCATAGGATGCCCTCTGGGCCCTATTGTATTGAGGAAAGTGGTGAAAGAGCAGAACCGTGAGGATTTTGGTCTCCTGCACTTAGGGAAGCACATACATTTTCTAGAGCTACTGGAGCTACTGTTCTTAGCTCTAAGATATCTATGCATTTTTTTTTTCTCAAGAATCATCGTTTTGTGGCCAGGACAGACGATACAAAGGTGATCTAGCCGACGCTCGAGAACTGTAACAAAGTTCTTAAGAACGGGAAGGAGGAGGCGGGAACCGGCGAACATTCAACAACTTTAATAAATAAATAAACCAACAATAAAACAAAGTAGAAGCAACCAACAAAACCAAATCACACCAACAAAATAAAACACAACAAAGTCCAGGTCTGGTCCTCTCTCGTCCTTCACTGTCGTCACTCCTCTTTTATGCTTCCGGAGCTCCTCCGTGAGAGACTCGAGACCGGTGCGCCGAGCAGCTGAAGCTCGTTATCTCTCGCGTCACCGGCCTCGCACCGTTCCCTCACGGCTCTCGCCCGCCCTGCTCGTCACTGAGACGTGTAATGATTTTGATTGGACCATACTGGCCAGGGAGACGGGGTTTCGGAGAGTGGGCAACTGCTTTATGACCAGCCATGGCCGTTGCCAGCATGTAGCACGGCGGGAAATATTCCACCCTTCTCCTCAGAAACTGTCTCTTTGGGCCTGGCCTGTGAGAGGTTGAATCTGAGTGCAGTTGGGTCACCTCCAAAAGTGATCAACACGCAGTTCCTCCCTTGATACGTTCTTTATATACTCTCAAATGGAGGGTGTTTGGTGTCGGACGGGCTGTTTCCTATGGGACCTTCTGGATAAGGGCAGTCTTTTCTACGGTTAAGGTGTATCTGTCTGCCATTTTGGCGTGACATATTGGTCAACACCTTCTCGTTTGTTGATTTATGAGAGGTTTGGGACCTGTCCGTGGTCCTGAACGCGTTCTCTAAAGCCCCTTTAGAGCTCATTGATATCATTGCCTTGGAGCTGCTCACTCTCAAGACGGCTCCGTTTCTTTCTCGCCGCCAAAAGGGTGAGTGAGCACCTGTGCTCTATGATAGCATTTTGCTGTAAAATTGAGTTTGCGATTCTGTTGGTAACAGAGCCAGGGCTAGTTGAATTTTAGGGAAAAGCCTAAATTCATTTCAGTGCGTTTTGAGAAATTAACAGATGATAAAAATGAGAAGTACTTTACAGCAATCTTTTATGATTGATATGATCTCAAATCATTGGGTTACTGGAATAATGTATTTTACCAATGGATTTAGTGTAAAATTTGTTTGATTTTTGCCATATTACCTGTCGGGCATTTGTTCATGCAATTGCGAACAGTTATTTAAAGCTTTTCAATATATTAAACCATAAATGCATTTGATGAAAAGATACCAGAGACTGTTATGCTTCACCCCATAATTGCTTTTTGTAGAAACTGTTTAAGTTCTTTCTAGTTTAATTTTTAATGTTGTCTTCAAATTTCTTAATCTAATCTATCTGCTCTCCATATGTCAGATAAAATTCTGTGACTTTTGCCTTTTATTCCCAGACGAAAGCTCATTGGCGAGTTAGTGTGGCCACACTCAACACTCTGGCGGGCTACATCGATTGGGTTGCTCTGAGCCACATCACCAATGAAAACTGCCGTCTTCTGGAGATCTTGTGCCTGTTGCTGAGCGAACCTGAGCTTCAGTTGGAGGCTGCGGAGTGTCTGCTAATTGCCATTAGTAGGAAAGTGAGTGACTGCTTCCATTTACATACAGCTGTCTTTTCAGCTGCTTTTCTGCAATAAAACTGTCCACAATTATTTATTTACGTATGCTGCAACTCATTGTTGTCATTGAAATCTAGTACACTAAGGGTGCGTTCACACTTGTCATGTTTGGTTCGATTAAAAAGATGGGTCTCGGTCCGCTTCCAAACGAACTCTGGTGCGGTTCGATTGATATATGAACGCAACACGGACCAAAGACATGTAAACGAACCAAAAACAGGACGTGATGTCACGAGATGTGACGCTACAAGTCAGCTGATTTGACGACGCGGAAAGATCGGTGAATCCAAAATGAGTCGAGGGCAAACGTGGAGCAACGAGGAGGTGAAGTGCCTCATCAATATTTGTTTCTGCTTCCGTTTTGAGTGTTTTGAACATTTTATGAGCTCTTCGTGAGTTCTCAGCTGGTAAAAATAAAGCATATGTACACGCATAAAATGATGGCGTTTAATCCAGAACACAGCGTTGTTTTGAATGTTCGGTAAGCGAGCTCCGTCGAGAAATATACGTCATAAAAGCCGACCAATCAGGTCGTGACCGTATCCCTGTGCCTTTGGTTCGGTAACTTTAGGTTCGCTGTTAAAAATGCCAGTGTGAACGCTAAGTGGACCAGGGCTATATGTTTTGTTTTTGTTTTTTGGTCCGGACCAAATGAACCAAACCAACCGAACTACAAGTGTGAACGCACCCTAACACTTTTCACTTGCATACGTGACATTGGAAAGTGTGAAATGTAGCTGTTCAGAAAATGTACAGTAAGACTGTAATAAGCCCATATACCAAATTATTGTATTTATTAGTTATTGAATTTGAACTGATTCTGCTACTGATGCAATAAAAGTATCTGGACATCAGAGAATCTGTATCGTACAGGTCCCAAACTGCTTCGGCTCAGTATTTCTGCACCGTTCCGCACCGGAAGAGCTTGCTAATTGTGAAAAAATAGACTACTAATAACTAGCAGCTCTATGTTGTGTGAAGTTAAGTGTAGTGCTAATTTGTGTCAAGAGTTTCTTGAGGTGTTTATTTACTTCCACAGGGAAAGTTAGAGGAGAGGAAGCCATTTATGCTACTCTTTGATGAAGTCGCCATGAACTACATCCTGTCTGCTGCACAGTAAGTAAACGTCTTAGCTTATTGTAAGTCATGGTTCCTCAAATCTGTCCTTTTGAGGTCTACTGTCGTGCAGAGTTTAGCTCAAACCCTGATCAAACCCGCCTACCTGCAATTTTCTAGTAACTCTGAATACCTTGATTTAGCTTGTTCAAGTGTTTTTAATTAGGGTTGGAGCTAAACTCTGCAGGACAGTGGTCCTAAAGGAGCAGATTTGCTTTAGATTTTGCTTTAAATGACTTGAACGACTGCTGTTTGGATTTTATTTTAATGTAGATCGGCAGATGGTGCGGCTCTGAGTAACCAGTGAGTTTGCATTTTTCTCTTGAAACCAACTCGAGCTTAGTTTAGAACAACTGCGTTCACTTCTGTTAGTTTTAACCAAAACTGTACATCGTCCAATTCAGATCATCAGGTGCCATTGTGGAAAGAAGATACACTTTTTTGAAGAGGCTGTGTCAGGTTCTCTGTGCCCTGGGTAGCCAAATCTGCTCTCTAGTGGTGAGATGATCGCCTGAGCATCACTGTTGTGCATCATTTATCCTTTCGTTCCTTTTATTAGAAGTACAGAAGAGTTTTATGTTTCTCTTTAGGGTTCAGATGTTGAAGTACAAGTTCCTGTTAACCTGAATAAATATGTTGAAGCTCTTCTTGCCTTCACTACTCATCCCAGCCAGGTTGAACTGCATTATAGCTACTCCGTGAAACTCATTGATCAATAATTTTTACTAAATCTTGCGTTCTATATTTAATCATGTATTTGTGTGTTATTCAAAACAGTTTCTGAGGTCATCCACACAGATGACCTGGGGAAACCTGTTCCGACATGAAATTTTATCCAAGGATCCTGTAATTGGCCAAATGACCATAAAATATTTAAGAGCAGCAAAGATCAATCTTGTGAAAGTAAGTGCTTTGTATCCCATAAACGTAGCAGTTTTGACTAATTTCTATCATACTCAATCATACTTAATTGTTCTGTTTGCTTTTTACAGATTGGATTTCCCTCCAAGAATGATTGTCCAGGTTGTGAATTCTCCCGAGTGGACTTTGATAGTGATGAAGATTTCAACTGCTTCTTTAATTGTGAGTTATTATTGATTAGTAACTAGTTAGTTAAACTTAAGGCCAATTCACACCGCATCAACCAACGGCAACAAACACGTCTGTTGGAGTTTTTTGGATCGGTGTGATAACCCTGTTGGCATCTGTTGGAGTTGGTCGGATCGGTGTGATACCCCTGTTGGCGTCTGTTGGAGTTGGTCGGATCGGTGTGATACCCCTGTTGGCGTCTGTTGGAGTTTTTTGGATCGGTGTGATAACCCTGTTGGCGTCTGTTGGAGTTTGTCGGATCGGTGTGATAACCCTGTTGGCATCTGTTGGAGTTGGTCGGATCGGTGTGTGATACCCCTGTTGGCGTCTGTTGGAGTTGGTTAGATCGGTGTGATAACCCTGTTGGCATCTGTTGGAGTTGGTCGAATCGGTGTGATACCCCTGTTGGCGTCTGTTGGAGTTTTTTGGATCGGTGTGATAACCCTGTTGGCGTCTGTTGGAGTTTGTCGGATCGGTGTGATAACCCTGTTGGCGTCTGTTGGAGTTGGTCGGATCGGTGTGATACCCCTGTTGGCATCTGTTGGAGTTTGTCGGATCGGTGCGATACCCCTGTTGGAGTTTTTCGGATCGGTGTGATACCCTGTTGGCGTCTGTTGGAGTTGGTCGGATCGGTGTGATACCCCTGTTGGCGTCTGTTGGAGTTGGTCGGATCGGTGTGATACCCCTGTTGGCGTCTGTTGGAGTTTTTTGGATCGGTGCGATACCCCTGTTGGAGTTGGTCGGATCGGTGTGATACCCCTGTTGGCGTCTGTTGGAGTTGGTCGGATCGGTGTGATACCCCTGTTGGCGTCTGTTGGAGTTTTTTGGATCGGTGCGATACCCCTGTTGGAGTTGGTCGGATCGGTGTGATACCCCTGTTGGCGTCTGTTGGAGTTGGTCGGATCGGTGTGATACCCCTGTTGGCGTTTGTTGGAGTTGGTTCCGATCGGTGTGATACCCCTGTTGGCGTCTGTTGGAGTTGGTCGGATCGGTGTGATACCCCTGTTGGAGTTTGTTGGATCGGTGTGATACCCCTGTTGGCGTCTGTTGGAGTTGGTCGGATCGGTGTGATACCCCTGTTGGCGTCTGTTGGAGTTGGTCGGATCGGTGTGATACCCCTGTTGGCGTCTGTTGGAGTTGGTCGGATCGGTGTGATACCCCTGTTGGCGTCTGTTGGAGTTTTTTGGATCGGTGTGATAACCCTGTTGGCGTCTGTTGGAGTTGGTCGGATCGGTGTGATAACCCTGTTGGCATCTGTTGGAGTTGGTTGGATCGGTGTGATACCCCTGTTGGCTTCTGTTGGAGTTTGTCGGATCGGTGTGATACCCCTGTTGGCGTCTGTTGGAGTTTTTTGGATCGGTGTGATACCCCTGTTGGCGTCTGTTGGAGTTGGTCGGATCGGTGTGATATCGGTGTGATACCCCTGTTGGCGTCTGTTGGAGTTTTTTGGATCGGTGTGATAACCCTGTTGGCGTCTGTTGGAGTTGGTTGGATCGGTGTGATAACCCTGTTGGCATCTGTTGGAGTTGGTTGGATCGGTGTGATACCCCTGTTGGCTTCTGTTGGAGTTTGTCGGATCGGTGCGATACCCCTGTTGGAGTTGGTCGGATCGGTGTGATACCCCTGTTGGCGTCTGTTGGAGTTGGTCGGATATCGGTGCGATACCCCTGTTGGCGTCTGTTGGAGTTGGTTGGATCGGTGTGATACCCCTGTTGGCGTCTGTTGGAGTTGGTCGGATCGGTGTGATACCCCTGTTGGAGTTTGTTGGATCGGTGTGATACCCCTGTTGGAGTTTGTTGGATCGGTGTGATACCCCTGTTGGCGTCTGTTGGAGTTGGTCGGATCGGTGTGATACCCCTGTTGGCGTCTGTTGGAGTTGGTCGGATCGGTGTGATACCCCTGTTGGAGTTTGTTGGATCGGTGTGATACCCCTGTTGGAGTTTGTTGGATCGGTGTGATACCCCTGTTGGCGTCTGTTGGAGTTGGTCGGATCGGTGTGATACCCCTGTTGGCGTCTGTTGGAGTTGGTCGGATCGGTGTGATACCCCTGTTGGCGTCTGTTGGAGTTGGTCGGATCGGTGTGATACCCCTGTTGGAGTTTGTTGGATCGGTGTGATACCCCTGTTGGCGTCTGTTGGAGTTGGTCGGATCGGTGTGATACCCCTGTTGGCGTCTGTTGGAGTTGGTCGGATCGGTGTGATACCCCTGTTGGCGTCTGTTGGAGTTGGTCGGATCGGTGTGATACCCCTGTTGGAGTTTGTTGGATCGGTGTGATACCCCTGTTGGCGTCTGTTGGAGTTGGTTGGATCGGTGTGATACCCCTGTTGGCGTCTGTTGGAGTTGGTCGGATCGGTGTGATACCCCTGTTGGCGTCTGTTGGAGTTTGTCGGATCGGTGTGATTCCCCTGTTGGCATCTGTTGGAGTTTGTTGGATCGGTGTGATACCCCTGTTGGCGTCTGTTGGAGTTGGTCGGATCGGTGTGATACCACTGTTGGAGTTTGTTGGATCGGTGTGATACCCCTGTTGGCGTCTGTTGGAGTTTGTCGGATCGGTGTGATACCCCTGTTGGAGTTGGCCGGATCGGTGTGATACCCCTGTTGGCATCTGTTGGAGTTGGTCGGATCGGTGTGATACCCCTGTTGGCGTCTGTTGGAGTTGGTCGGAGTCTGTTTTCTCCCGACTGAACATGTTTAATCAGCGTTTGTTGGGTCATGGAATGTCTGATCAGTGTGGTATGGTTTTCCAACAAACTCTGACGTAATCTGACATGGCCGCGAACCTTTGCCATGACGATGAGGCAAGTCCCTCGCAAAGACTGCGATTTGATCGCGCCGTACTTGGATTCGTGCCGAAAGAGAGAGGTATAAGCGTGAGAGCAATGCAGGCTTAACCTAAGTTCAGTTTTAAATGAATTCATTTTGGCTTGTTCAGCTACAAATGGTTGTATAGGCCTTTGATCGGTCGTGCTAAAAGAAGTTTAAAAACACTATTTCTTATTAGTAGGATATCGTTAAAGAGGTAGGGCACACTTACTTTATATTAACCTCAATAAACTAATCTGGTTTGGTAATGAGCATTGAAGTGCCATCAAGCCAAGAACAAAAGAGCTAGCCATCAGAAGGAATGCCAACCGTTAGAAAGAGTCTGCACAAATCTGCCATACGTTAGAGGTCTGTAAGAAACCTCTGCTCTAAAAAAGTTACATGTTTGATTTTTGCTCTCCAACACCTTTTGAAGGAAAAAAATCATACTTAAATCAAACAGAAAAAAATCCCCCACCATCCAGTGCATGCCCGTGTGATGTATGAAATAAAATGGTTTCACAAAGTGAGAATGAATACCACCTGTCTTTTTAAAGATTGATATTTTTTTTCTTTCTCTTTCTTTAAAAAAAAAAAACATAACGGTTTGGTTAACCCTTTAACTATTTCTTTAACAGCTTTCAGGGCTCAGCAGGGGGAAGCAGTTCGACTGGCTTGTAAAATTGTCCCGTTTGAGGCCTTTCAAATTGCAAGGGAGTGGGTGCAGTATCAGATCAACACGCCTACAGATACCGGGAATACTACATGTGAGTATTGTTACTAGAGTTGTTCCGATTCCAATACTAGTATCGGAAATATCTCCGATACCACCACAAATTCTGGCATCGGTATCGGCGAGTACTTGAACCCATGTACCGATCCGATATCATTTTCTTAAACAAGACCGGTTATTATGACCGCTAGCTTTGCCCAACAGCTGCACGGTTCTTATTTGCTGCTCAGAACGCATTGCAAAGAAAAAGGGTATCGGAACATCTCTAATAGTTACTACACTTTCTTATGGTAGGCAATCTGCAAAAACTTTGCTGCTTTCTGAATTTTTTTTTTATTATCTTTTGGTGACCGCTATGTTAGTGTGATGCGTATCCTTCATTCCAGGGCAGAAAAAACTAAACAAAGAAAAGTCAATCGTTTCACTCCAATTCCAATATAATATAAGTCTTTGTGTAATATAAGATTCTGGCCAAATGTATTAAACCTGTATTGTAACCTGTAAGGTGATGAAAACCTAATGCACTTGCTGCCTCAGATGTGACCGTTCTAATGATGGACAAAACACAAATCTCCAACATTCACTGGTGAAACACCTTGTTACTCCATTAGTTTGACCTTGATTTTGGTAAAGTGTTAATAATGTAGTGACACATCCAAGTGTTTGACCATAGATAAAGCCACAATACTAACTTTGCGATGTTTGCTAGTTTCGAAACACACCACACTAGATATCGCCTGCCATTAATTTTCACTTAAATGTAATGTTTTAACGTTTGGTGACGTCCTTTGAAAAACTGAAAATACAAAAGCTAATGCTTACAATGCTTACTGATAATGACTTGACAGCTGAGTGCTGACGTTTCTCTCACGTTGCATGCATCAATGTCACATTTGCGTAGACCGTACTATTTCAGTTCACGATTGGGTGAACGGCACAATTTTAAATGGAAGGATAAAATAACGTTTCAAATAAGCGTTTCTCTTCAGAATGATCCTGGAGGGACTGGTTAGGCAGGTGGTTTTAATGTTTTCGTGTACCTATAACACACTTTGACCTTTTGAATGTTCCTTTAACATGATTTAATTTGGGTCTTATTGTTATCTGATGAAACTAAGACAGAAAATGGTCTCTGTTCTGCTCTGTTCTTCAGCGGTTCAGTGGGATGCCATGACTTTCTTCACTGAAAGTGTATTTGGACAGCTCTTCAAAATCCTCGAAAAAGAGGTAAGACCAACCAATTTCATTCATGGTGCTGCAGTGAGGGATTTAAAGCTGATCTTTTTCATTGACTTTTTTCACTCCCGTAGAAACTTCCCATAGATGAGGGCATGGAGCTGCTGCAGATGGTTGTAAACTATGAGACAAGAGATCCTCTAATTCTGTCCTGTGTACTTACCATCATATCCACCCTCTTTCCCTTCGTCAAACATCAACCTCACTTCCTGCCTCAAGTACTCTATAAGGTGAAGGATGTAATCTGCTGTTTCAAAATTGTAAATCATATCAATTTTGGGTGAGCGAACCCTTTAAAGTCCATTCCTTTAAAACTTAAAAGATTCAAAAAAATGCTAAAGGCATTGTAAAAATAACCAATCCAAGTCTTCTGAGGAGACATGATGGCTTTATGCGATAAACAGATTTACGACAACACGCACACTGTAGTAAACATGGATGTTCACGTGCTTGCGTGACGCGTGAAAACAACAGTGAGTAACTGCAGAATTAACACTTTTGGATGAACTAACCATTTACAATGTAATAGTCATTTTGACTAGCTTTCTTGCGATTTGATCTGTGATTGATTGTTTTGATCATATGAAGCGTGTGCTGGATCGGCGCTACATAAAAGCAAACATCATTTAAATCACCATATCACATTTAGTTTTAGTATTTGGTTATTCAAAGCATGGTTTTCTGTCCTCTCTGCTGTTGTATTGAATGTTTAAATGTAACATTGTACCTAAATAGTCGTATGTCATGCATTTATTGTTTTTATTCATTAATAGCCTGTATATATTTTTACTTATAATTATAGATATGTTAAAAACCTACCAACATCAGATGTATTTTTTCCTTCCAAGATATTTCCTGCCATCACGTTTGAATTGGTTGAAGAACGCAAGGTAAGGTGGCAATACTTGTAATCATATCTAAATATCATTCTCTAATCAAACACTCTTGTTGACGTTCAGTGGATGTGTTCAGGCACCTCGAACGCGAGCTGTAAAGAACGTCAGAAGACATGCCTGTTCCTCCATCATTAGGATGTGCCGAGATTATTCTGACTTTATTCTGGTATGTAGGTACAAAAAATGCAGTCCTCCACCAAGCAAAACATGCCATTTAACTTTGGTTTAACGCTGAAAAATGATTATTTTCAGTTTGATGTGATTATATTAGCATTGTGTTTTGATGCAAGCGATAATAGATTGTCTTTCATGCGTTGTAGCCATGCTTTGACATGATGTATGAGCATGTGAAGAGCTTGTTCTCCAATGAGCTGCTGCTGACACAAATGGAGAAGTGCGCTCTCATGGAAGCCCTGATACTGATCAGCAATCAGTTTAAAGACTATAACAAGCAGAAAGCCTTCCTGGAGGAACTCATGGCATCTGTTACTGCGCAGTGGCTGTCAGAGGAGATGAGGAGGTATGAATGCATTTATAAAGTGTGATGTTGAAATAATAAATGAATGATGTGTAATCCTCCTTTTATTTCTGCGTTGTGTAGCGTGTTATGGGATCCCGCTACCTTCTTGGCGTATGTTGGTGCTGATCAGGTGATCGGTGACCCAGACACAGAGGACCAGATGGGTATCAACAGGTCACGGGTAGGTGTGCCCAAGGGCTACATGATATTTTGAAATGAAATCAGTATTTGATATACGGCTTAGTGTGATTTATCAGATTCGATTTAATATATGTGCTATCTGAGTGTCTCAGAGCGCTTGGTTCATTTACTGTGAATGAGACGCTGTGAGCTGTACGCGTGTAAATGTGCTGCCGTTTACACAGTAAATGCATCGTATGTCCATTTATTTATTTGCTGGCAACCCATCATAATCAAATATTGATGGTTTACCGTTTGAAAATGAAGAAATCAAGGCATAAATATTAGAATAAAAAAAAAAATTGTACCCTCATAATGCGATTAAAACTTGACCTCATGTAAATGCAATACTTCGATCAAACCAATGTGATTGAGCTTTTAATAAACAGGCGTGCAAACACTTTAATCGCATTATTCCTGCTCTAACCACAGTGCGCATGTGCTAGGAGGTACACGGATGCCGTGTGTTGTTCACGCAACTTCATGAATGAACTCTGTGATATTTATTCTGAGGTTTTCTCTTCACTAAACTGTCTACACACCTCTCTGCGCAGTCACTCTTCCATATCTTCACATGACATGTTGTAGATATCCATTTTGGCATGCTCTTCATCGGATTCGTTCGCGCTATCGGACTTAAAACATTTGGGTTTATCAAAAAGCTTTTAATAACTTTTGGCCAGCATGATGTGAGCCAATTTTGGTGAATGTCTTTTGATTTTAGCTGTTTTCTTATAAAGAATAGAACGACACATTTTGGATGTCTCACTTATCTTACCCATTCATTTCAGATCTTGAAGACCGATGAGTTGTGTTTGATTAGAAGTGTTGTTGTCCTTGCAGGAACAGTTGGGAAACACTGGTCTAATAGATGTGAATATGAGTGGCTTTGATTGGTTTGTGTCTTATGGCAGATTAGTTTTTGTGTGTACACCATACTTGGGGTTGTGAAGCGTGCCCGTTGGCCCGCTGATCCTGAGGAGGCAAAAGCAGGCGGATTTGTGGCCGGCACTACCTCTGATGGGACCCCCATCTACAGAAACCCTTGTGCAGAGCCCCTGCAGGCCCTGCTGCCCAATCTTCTGGCCCTCATCAGGTACATTAGGTCATCTCTAGAAATTGTTTCCAAAATAAGGCTTTAGATATGTAAAAATAATCATGGTTAACTTGTCTATATGTACCTGCAATTGTAACAACATTTGAAGTAGTTTCACGTTCTTCATCCTTCCAGGACCCACAACAGCTTGTTCTTGCCAGAGAACGTCAACCGGCTCAGCAAGACATTTACTAGAGTCTATGATATTATGGATATGGAGAAGAATTCTGTTTTAGGTAGGTTTCTGATTCTGATCCTGTCCTGATACAGTCACCATTATTTAGGTTTTGCTGTTACCGGTTAATTCAAGTCATATTTATGTTGCGCTTTTTATACAAGAACGGGAAAATAAAAGTTACTGTTGCAGATTTCATCAATTATGAAATGAGTTCAAATCAGCTGTAATGCCGCTCCACAGAAGACAATAGTGTCATTATTGAGTAGTTGTTATTATTATTCAAATTTAGGGTTGGGTATCGTTTGAATTTTAACAGTTCTGATTCTCAATTCCTAATTTCGATTCCAATAAGGTAAAAAAAAACCTTGGATATCATTCACATTCATTCTAAGTCTTATTGCAAAACTGAACCGAAATCAACAGGCTAAAGAACACTTACATTGTGAACTTTTGCCTATGATTTACAAATACCACAGCAAAAGTCTTATTAAAGACAAGTAAACACTCAATAATTAAAAAAGAACAAATAAACAAAAGAGCATTCGCACACAAAAAAAAAAAAAAACGGAACAAAGATATGTTTTAAATAAATGGTATTTTAATATTTTCAGGTATTTGCATACAGAAACTGTTATAAAATGTAAAATAAAAATGTTTTTTTTTAAATTAAATTTACATTACAAATATGGTTACAAAAGTTAATCAGTCAATAACAGCGAGTGAATTCTCGGCATAATAGGATATAATAATAGGATGCCGCACGGATCCAATATACTGTTACACGTGCATTTTCTTTCTCAACTGTTTACTTTCACGCGTTTACGAGGATATTTTGTCAATTTTGTGCGTGTTTGACGGTTCACGTGCAAAAAGAAGCGGAAAAGAACTCTGTTCAGTATCGTACAATATACAGTATGAGAGGCGGCGTCCTGCGCAGCACAGAAAAACAGTGTGTCGTCTTGCACTTGAAAGGTTAAAAATCATATTAAAGTCCCAGTGAACCGGAAGTTGCAACTTTCCTCCAGTGTTGTGGTGTATTTCCAAGTGAAGCGGACTATTGAATGGAGAGCAGGGTTTTATTTTAGCGCACCTCCCCTCCATCTCTCGCTCAAAGCAGACGGGTGGAGGGGAGTGGTTTAAGCGTTTTCAACCCAAGCTGACGTCATCAGAGAAGGAACGGCATTCCAGACTAGAAGTAACTTTTCAGATTTTGATTACATTTTCCCGACAAAAAGAAAAAAAAGTCTGTTTATTAACTTGCATTGATTAAATGTTCACCACAAGACTAGTAATATGCGCTTACAAAATAAATGGGGTCAATTTTGATTTCATGGTCACTTTTAAATGAATCAATAAGAGTTAATATCCCGGATTGAGTATCTGATTCCCGGATTGAAATCGATTTCGGTTCCCAACCCTATTCAAGTATCCGCTAGTGTCAGTCCGGTTGAATCGAAGATATTACCGAATATGATGTCCTTTAAACCCCAAACCCCTGTTGTTTCCTACAGGAATTGCTCAACCAGCTTTAGATTCCTACGACTCTCCAGTGTACAGAAACATCGTTGAACGCATGCAAGGCTTCTTCTCTTCACTCTACGAAAACTGGTTGGAAGACTCAAGTTCAATAATTGACTTTTCTCTACTCCGATCTCACTTTCCCAATCATGTTTACCCCTTTCTCTCATTTTCTTTTTAAAGTTACCAAGTGCTAGGCAATGCTGGTCCCTGCTTGCAACAAGACTTTTATGCAACAGAAGGCTTGGCAGAGCAGATCGTTGGTGCAGCCTTCATCCATCTAGACAGTGTTCCAGACCACAGGCTTCGTCCCCTAGTCCATATCCTTTGTATCATTATTTCTTTTTATTATTATTATTAGTTAAATATACTTGCACTAAAAAGTTGGGATAAAAGTTCATATTTCAGAGATTTGTTCCAAAATGCAAAAATGAAGATGATTTCAGCAAGTAGGTAATAATAGATTTAACTATGATTGGAAGAGTCATGACACAATAATGCATTAAAAAGGCTTGAGCTGATGCTAGAGTATGGGTAGTTGGCAATGAGTTAGTAAAGTGACAACACAATGTGTTTACCTGACCCAAAAGCCAAAGGTTCCTTGCAGGTCTTTTATTTGTTTATATATACTTTATACTCATTTATTCTATGTTTGATTAAACGGATCCATGTTATTAATGGCAAAATAATCATGTCATGAACCCTTAAATATTAATTAACTATCAAACATGTGCTAACATGAGGTAGGGTACAGTGTGTTTGTGTTGTTTTCCTTAGCGTCTTTCACGTCTGTTCATTAAGCAGCTGGTCGTGTCCTGTCCTCATGAGTACTATGGCAGCCTCCTCTGTCCTATGCTGGGTCCATTGTTCACCTATCTACAGCAGGTAAACGTCACATCACACCCCATATCCCCGAGAAATATGTGCTCAACAAACCAGAGTATGTTGGTGTTCTTGTTTTTTTTTTTTAAATTTTTTATGCCTCCTTTAAATAAGCAGGCATTGTTGTTGTTGTTCTCATAAATTTACTAAAGATTCAAAATTCTGCAAGCGTTCATGCATTAATGCTTGATCTTGGTAAAGGTTTGTGAATCGAGTAGTGAAATCTGTAAGTTAGATATTGATTCATTTGAAAGTACAAATATTTCTTTATCAAGGTCATTTTAAAGTGGGTTTTATAAAAAATTTTAGGGGGAAAAAAAATGGTTAGGGCAACAATAATACTGCAATTCTGAGAAATTTTTAATGATAAAAATGAATAATAACTTTGATTTTACAAATATAACCATCACATTATGAATGCAATGTAAAGCCCTTTTTAATAAGTTATTTGAAAAGGATGTCTGAATGATTGGTACGTTTTCTAATAATAAAAATACTATTTATAAATAAATCTGTGTAACATCTCATGATCACGAAGGTATTTTAAAGTCCCATCTCATTACGAAGCAATTTAAGCACATTTTATTTTTTCTTTAAATGTATACACACCAAATTCAGAATACATGTTAATAAAAAACTTTAAAAATATAGTAAACTAAATGTTAAACTGCACAGCAACTATATTTGCACTGGTATAAACTGAATATAATTTTTCTTTCGAAACCCTATAATATTTAAAAGCTTACATGAGCCATTTAAATAGTTTTTTTGTTTGTTAACTGTGACGTTGTCCATATTATTACTTATTTTATGTTGCAAAAAAGTGTCAAATGGTTAAGACAGCTGCTGACAGTAAAAAATGACTGGGAATAACTTTAGTTGCTAATAGTTAAACATAATTTTAAAAACCTGTATCTCCATCTAATTACTATTATTATAAAATAACTGTAATTTGTACCAGAATTGCTTGCAGCACAGAATATCATTTGCCTAATGCCATCTCCCATTTTCTACTGCATTGAAAACAGAGACTGAACTTTCGGTGGCAGATCATCAACCAAAGGACCAGTCTGTGGTAAGACACTTTAGTTTGTGGATAATACTATAAATATTTGTGCACAGTTCTGGCCATTTTAACACCGCTTTCTCCTCACACTTTTAGTGTGATGCCACGGTCTCGGGCGTGTGTGTTCTTGACATTGAAAGTGTGAAACTGCTGTTGAATTCACTCGTGGCTGTTGCTTTAATGTTATTGGTAGACTGCATGTCTGGACATATCTTTTTTTTGTTTTTTCCCGGTAATCCGTTTCACACGGATATGTTACAATGCAGAAGATCTGTCACTTCTCCAGTTTTATTGTGACTCTAAATAATACAATAGTATGTTGGTGTTGTCAAGCCAACATAATGGGAATGTTTAAATACAACATCCATATGTCAGCTTTCTTAAGCCAACGTAATGCGTTAGCATGTTTGTTATCTTAAGCCGGCTTTGGTTACAGAAGTGCAATCCAAAATTCACTGCATTTTGACCTTCAAAGATTAAATATGTCATGAACGCATCATAGTGAACAGGGTGTTGCTATGCAACGCGCTACAGCGGCGTCATACACCCGTTCAGTATGTTAGCTTTCTTAAGCCAACGTAATACATTTAAACAAAACTGTTATATTGGCGCAAGTTTGTCAACATACGGATGTCGATTTAACCTCATGAATTAGTTAATCATGTTAAAATGACCACGTTTAATACACTTGCCCCAGACTTACATAGTTCATCTCACATTTCATAAAGTTGATTGGTGACGAACATGAGGCAGGCCAGCAACTCGCTGCATGATGAAGCCTGTAGAACGTCGTTAAAGTCCCTAAAATTAAAGAGATCAAAATTGCCCCCGCATGACTTTTTGTCTTATTTCCATCATGATATAGTTAGGCAATGTCGCACGAGTGCGAGTGTTATATTGATTTTATACAACAGTTCAAATAAATGTGACCTTAGACCACAAAGTCAATCATAAGGGTACTTTTTTTTTTTAAATGAGAAAGCTGAATAAATAAGCTTTTCATTGATGCATGGTTTGTTAGGACAATATGGCAATATTCGGCCGAGATGCAACTATTTGAAAATGAGGGTGCAAAAAAAATCTAAATATTGAGAAAATCACCTTTAAAGTTGTCCAAATGAAGTCCTTTGCAATGCATATGCACTCCAAAAAAATATTTTGATATTTACGGTAGGAAATTTACAAAATATCTTTACTTTAACATTCTAATGATTTTTGGCATAAAAGAAAAATTGATGATTTTGACACAAACAATGTATTGTTGCAAATAAACCCGTGCGACTTATGACTGGTTTTGTAGTCCAGGGTCACAAATAAGTTCATATATTGTTACATTTTAGACAGTATTGTCTGCTTTTGCTCAATTTTTCTAATAAACATATTATCTATAAAGCCAGAGCAGTGTCTCAGAGCAGCACACTGCAGCGTTTAGTTCCACTTTTTGAACGAATCAATGATTCAGTGGCTCATTCATAAAGAGAGCCTTTTAGTTCATTCCTGAATGAATCAGCTATTTGAACGAATCGAATGAATAAATGACTCAAGGACAAATTCATTAAGACATTTTTACTGCCACCTATTAGCATTTTGAGTTTCTTATTTAGAGTATCATTTCATTAAAAACAAAAAAATAATATTTCCATATTATTAAAAAAAACCCATTAAAGGTAAAGTTCACCCAAAAATGAAAATTGTCATTTACTCACCCCCATGGCCTCATGGTCATTGTAGCCAAAAAGTTTATATGTAATAAATTCTCTGTTGAATCAAATAAAACATGTGTATTATTTCTAAAGCCACTTTTGTTACATCTATTTTGATGCTTTTCTCATTTAACACAATAATGACTTTAAATTTCGATCTTTTGGAGCAGTTTCTCAGCCAAAATTGATGTTTGAAATTAATTAGATTAGAAACTTCAATCGCTTGACAGCCCAATATTGTTGTTTTATTATTATTATTATTTTAGTGCTCAGGAAGAGGAGGAGGCCTATGAGGAGAACCATGTGACTCAGGAAATGGTGGAGGAGCAGCTTTTGCGGTTGGTCACGCGAGAGGTCATTGACCTTCTAAGTGAGTTTCTCTTACGCTTGTGAAGCATAAAAGTTTGCTACCTTTTTTTTTTTGTATATATATATATATATATATATATATATATATATACACACACAAAAGAAAAACTATTGTAAATGTGTTTTCAGGTGTGACTTGCATTACAAGGAAATGTCCAGAGTTATCTGCCAACAAAGAGGATGTAGATGGTGAGTTAATAAACATTTTCCCTGTATCTCTATTCCATAATGAACCAATAAGGTAATTTAATAACAAAACACAAAATAATTGATTGTCTCTTGCCATTGTCAGGAGAGATTTTAGTTTGAGTTCTGAGGGTAGAAAGAGAAAATCATTCTAAATTTGGACACAATTACAGCACTCAATCAGCATTTGGTACTGTAATGTGCAAATGTTTTAGGTGTTTTGATATGAAAAATATCTATAATGTCAGAATCCTTTTGAAAGCATGTTAATTGATAAATACAAAGTGAACACTTTAATATGGGTGTGATCTGCCTTTAAAGTGCTATTTTAAAGGTTTTTAATCTTTTAGGTCTCTTACAATAGGTTTATATTTTCTCTGAAACGGTCTGATCAAGGATTTAATCTCTCTAAATTTCTCCATTCTGCTCTGATTGGTCAGATGGCCCACTCTGGTCGACCGCTAACATTGGGTCAGAAACAAAATGTCCATTACCATATCTGAATTTCAGCACTTGATTCCCAGTGATACTAACATAACGATGGCGTCCGTTTTACCGTATCAATTCCAGCGGGAATCTCAACCTTTGGAAGTTCATGCAATGCGGATTTGCTTTGGCAACAGAAAACAGCGTCTTCTCGACATGAACGGCACAAACCAAACTCTTCCAGTCTCAGATACAACTACAATGTGTGAAGGGCAAAGTAGATGATGTTTTCAGTCGGCCATTGAAGACCGTAGGCTGGCATTATGAGTGTCTATTGCAAACTTGCATAGGTTCGAGCAGGAAGTGAGACGAGTTACTGACGACTTGTTTCAGGCAGTTCAGAATTGCTTTTCTTTTGTGAAACAAACTCCATTTATCTGATCTGTGAAACTTTGTGGTCCTTTTACATCCATAGACCGCTAGTGTTACACATGGAACGCAAAAGGATTTTTCCAAACCGCTCAGAATACCAGTCGTCTCTGGTCTCTTCCCACACTGACGGATGTTAAGATCAGGGCATTTCTCCCTGCAAGTCTTATTCTTTTTTCCTGAACATAGTTCTTTGGCTGAGTTTGGAGCCGATCAGACACCTTCCTGATGTAGTTTAATGGATAAGTTTCTGCCAGCTCTGATCTGTTGGACTTTTTCCAATTATGAAGGGTTTTCAGCATAATTTCGTATGTCTGATGGAGCTCTGATTACTGCACTCTCGCTCACACTTGTATGTGTGTTTTTGTTTTTAACTTTTTTTTTTTTTTTTTTTTTTTTAAATAAATCAAATGTAAATTCATGTCCCAGTTGCACTTTAATGTTGTCACATTTTCCTGGTTATATAAACATTTTACATTACATCAAAAAAAAAAAAAAAAAATTCACAGGTTACTTTACTTTCTGAACAAGTGTGGACCATATGAACCATTCTCTGTTTCAGACCAAACTACCGTATTTTCCGGACTATAAGCCGCAACTTTTTTCCCAAGCTTTGAACCTTGCGGCTTAAACAAAGACGCGGCTGATGTATGGATTTTTCCCGCTCATGACAAAGACACGGAGAAATGCATATGATGCATACCGCGTCTTTTGCGCGCGCATATTCATTATTTCCTATGTAGGCGCGCGGCAAGCCGCGAACGGCCCCTTAGTTGTCTTTTTGCGCCGAGTCAATTCCTCACGCTGCTGTTTCCAGCATCTTCTCATCGACTCATGAAGACCAAGCTCCCGTGCAGCAGCTCTATTTCCTTTTCCAACAGCCAGATCAACTGGAGAGCAGCATCATATGCATTTCTCCATGTCTTTGACATGATGAGGGTCACAAAATGACTACCGTAATCAGAATGATGGGAAGTTTGAGCGCGCTCGATTCAATCTAAACCGTAAACATGCCGCCAAAACACTGAGCACGTCACAGAATGTGAACGAACATTCGCTGCAGATCCGACTGAAAGCCAAAACAATCGCCACCGCGCGATGAAGTTTGAGGATTTTAGAGGTTCATTTGTTTCAATGTACCTGTAGACACCTGCGGCTTATTCATGTTCAAAACAATATATATTTTTTTTTTAATTCAGTGGGTGCGGCTTATATTCAGGTGCGCTCAATAGTCCGGAAATTACGGTAGTAGTTTGAAATCCTACTGAGGACTGTGGTGCGAGTTTATTTTCCCCCATCTTGTGTTCAGGAGACGAGGAGATGGTGTCGATGGATTCCTCACAGGGGATTCAAACGAATACACCTACAGATGAGCTCTCAGAACTGGGCAAGTGCCTTCTCCGAAGTGAGGTGACTAAACGTTTCTTTGCGAGCGCCATCAGTTGGTTTCTGTAGCTGAGCTCTGTGATCAGAATAAAACGCATATTCTCCTTCTCCTTTTCAGGATATTTATATGAACCTCCTGACTATATGTTTTAACTCCCTTTCCTGGAAAGACACTATAAACTGTCAGCGGACTGCTGGGGTGCTCTGCTGGACTTTGCTAAAACAGGTGCTGTCTGTCTCCTAATAACATTTTCAAAAGACGCAGTATTTCTGTCAGTCTTCAAATGAGATTAGATGTTAAATTCTAAAGGTGCCTGCTGTTTTATATTCGACTCCTTTATCTTGTGCAGGTGCTTGGTGGGAACCTGCTCCCGGAGGCTGTGACGTGGATCTTCACCAGTGTACTGAAGGGTCTGCAGATGCACGGGCAACACGAAGGCTGCAATGCTGCGCTGACTCAGCTGGCCTTCCTCATCTACGAGTCTCTAGTGAGTCATTCCAGCCTAGCTGTCATAGCTTGCATACATCTCAGTGGAATATGAGAAGCACAGATATGTGCATATATCCCTCTGGGGTCCTGGAGATGCTTTGTCATGCCCTGACATTTGTGCTTTTTTCAAAAACTTATTCATGGCTTTATATACAGTACTGTGCAAAAGTTTTAGGCAGGTGTGAAAAAATGCTGTAAAGTAAGAATGCTTTCAAAAATAGACATGTTAATAGTTTATATTTATCAATTAACAAAATGCAAAGTGAGTGAACAGAAGAAAAATCTACATCAAATCAATATTTGGTGTGACCACCCTTTGCCTTCAAAACAGCATCAATTCTTCTAGGTACACTTGCACACAGTTTTTGAAGGAACTCGGCAGGTAGGTTGGCCCAAACATCTTGGAGAACTAACCACAGTTCCTCTGTGGATTTAGGCAGCCTCAGTTGCTTCTCTCTCTTCATGTAATCCCAGACAGACTCGATGATGTTGAGATCAGGGCTCTGTGGGGGCCATACCATCACTTCCAGGACTCCTTGTTCTTCTTTACACTGAAGATAGTTCTTAATGACTTTCGCTGTATGTTTGGGGTCGTTGTCATGCTGCAGAATAAATTTGGGGCCAATCAGATGCCTCCCTGATGGTATTGCATGATGGATAAGTATCTGCCTGTACTTCTCAGCATTGAGGATACCATTAATTCTGACCAAATCCCCAACTCCATTTGCAGAAATGCAGCCCCAAACTTGCAAGGAACCTCCACCATGCTTCACTGTTGCCTGCAGACACTCATTCGTGTACCGCTCTCCAGCCCTTCGGCGAACAAACTGCCTTCTGCTACAGCCAAATATTTCAAATTTTGACTCATCAGTCCAGAGCACCTGCTGCCATTTTTCTGCACCCCAGTTCCTGTGTTTTCGTGCATAGTTGAGTCGCTTGGCCTTGTTTCCACGTCGGAGGTATGGCTTTTTGGCCGCAAGTCTTCCATGAAGGCCACTTCTGACCAGACTTCTCCGGACAGTAGATGGGTGTACCAGGGTCCCACTGTTTTCTGCCAATTGTGAGCTAATGGCACTGCTCGACATCTTCCGATTGCGAAGGGAAGTAAGCATGATGTGTCTTTCATCTGCTGCAGTAAGTTTCCTTGGCCGACCACTGCGTCTACGGTCCTCAACGTTGCCTGTTTCTTTGTGCTTCTTCAAAAGAGCTTGGACAGCACATCTGGAAACCCCTGTCTGCCTTGAAATTTCTGCCTGGGAGAGACCTTGCTGATGCAGTATAACTACCTTGTGTCTTGTTGCTGTGCTCAGTCTTGCCATGGTGTATGACTTTTGACAGTAAACTGTCTTCAGCAACCTCACCTTGTTAGCTGAGTTTGGCTGTTCCTCACCCAGTTTTATTCCTCCTACACAGCTGTTTCTGTTTCAGTTAATGATTGTGTTTCAACCTACATATTGAATTGATGATCATTAGCACCTGTTTGGTATAATTGTTTAATCATACACCTAACTATATGCCTACAAAATCCCTGACTTTGTGCAAGTGTACCTTGAAGAATTGATGCTGTTTTGAAGGCAAAGGGTGGTCACACCAAATATGGATTTGATTTAGATTTTTCTTCTGTTCACTCACTTTGCATTTTGTTAATTGATAAATATAATCTATTACCAAGTTTATTTTTGAAAGCATTCTTACTTTACAGCATTTTTTCACACCTGCCTAAAACTTTTGCACAGTACTGTATTCTGCTATGGTAATATCATATGGTATTTGTCATGTGTGATGTTGTGTTTGTTTTTGTTTTTCAGATGGGATGGGTTTTTTTTTTTTTTTTAAATACAAATATATACAAGATAACTGACTACTGAACCTACTTTTCACAAGACTTCTGAGACTGGTTCTCTGTCGTTTTCTCTTAATGAAAATGAAAATCAAATCCTTCCTGATCACTCTCATTCACACAAAACAATACATTTTATTTCAACGTTGTAAGACACTTTTTGTGTCTGAAAGACTGTGCGTGAGAAATCATCTGAAAATGAAAAAATTTAGTGTTTTCCAAAAAAGAAAAGTCCCTTCCCCTTCTACTCTGCTCTATCCATATCAAGGGGGAAGAAAAAAAGAAGAATCGGAGGAGAAAGGTTTTTTTTTTGGTTGTTTTTTAATAATATATATATATTATATATAATATATATATATATATATATATATAAACACACATATGACTTATGTATATGTATGTATTCTCAAGAGACAATACTATAGAAATACAAATTGGAAATACTTTAGAGTAGTCAATGGTACAGCTTGTATAGCAGAATAGATTTACTGTCCTTTAAAAAAAACTCAACAAACAGTCATTGTCTAAATAACTGGCAACAAAAGACCAGAACACCAGCAAAGCCACATGTCCTATTCATCATGTTCATGTTTTTGTCTGCTTGGCTCTAAAATATATAAGTTTCATTTCTATAGCATTGTCCCTTGAGAAGATAATCTAAAATGGTTGCTGAAGTGTGATGGGTGCACTCACTTTTGTGTATTTTATATAAAAATAATTAGATCAACGTAATATTTTTGAGCACAGAGTCGCACAACTTTGTCTTTCCTGAAACCGTTCGTGTTCAACTGGAGAAATAAGCAAACATACCTGGCATACCCAATGTTTTTTTTAGGCTTTTTGCTATGCAAAAAAACCCCAACTCAATTCCACCATGAGTAGGGAGCTTGTGTTTCAGGCATCTGGTCACTGTAAAAAAAAAAAATAAATAAATAAATAAAAATGAACAACAACAAAAAATATATATATGCTGTGAGAGTGCTGATATCAGAAGCAACTATATTATTATTTCTGAATGCATCTTTGAATGAATATAGTAGTGACTGAATGCATTGGTGAGAATTTAATGCATTAACAATGAAGTGAGATTTTCATTCTGATATTCCTCTGCAGAGGCCTCGATACGCTGAGCTGCGTTTGATCATGAATCAGATTCCTGATGTCCAAGTTGATGCCCTGGAGCAGTTCGACCAGAAGGCCATCCAACCCGCTGTGTCAAAGGCAGGAGAGAAGAAAAAGAAAGAGCAGTTTAAACGGCTCATTGCAGGCGCTGTTGGGGTATGACCACTTTTAACATTCTTAAAAATACTTTTTTTTTTTTTTTTTTTTTTTTAAAGTATATTATTTATTTTACTATTATTATCAAGATGAATTCAAGAGAGAGATAATCTCGTGAACTTCATTATGGCTATTGAAGTCATGCTCACTTATATTCAAACTTATAAAATATAAAATTAAGCGCACAATCAATGCCTGAGATTGTCATTGGAAATATGGCTTGGACGTTCTTGTTCCCAGCCGAAATATCACAGAAATAGACAAATTGAATCCCCTGTCGCTCATCTGTATCATTGCATCGCATCATGACTGATTAATACACAGTGCTGAGGCATTTGGAAAACTTCAAGAATAGATTAGTGGAATCCTGAATCCTGTTGTGAGCTCCGAGGTTCTTCTTGAATCCATTCAGCTTGCATTATTTCCTCTAATAGTGTTCTATATTGAAAACTACATTACCCATGATGCTGTGAAGAAAATTCCACCAATCAAAGAATCGCGGTGAGCAAATCGCACCCCAAAGAAAAGTTCCGCACTTTGTGAAGCTCTCAAACTGTAGGGATCACCCCTTGTTGGTGCTTGGACCATGATGATTTTTCACCCGTATCGCTCTTACAGCTGAACCTAGAAAACCTTGCTAATAAAATAAATACAAAATATGAACGCTTCATTTTTGTCATGAGAAAACTGGTCTTGTCAATGGCAAATGCATTTGATCGAAATGTTTATATCAATTGGTCCATTTGTGTATGTGCTGATAGAAACCACTCGGACAGCAGTTCAAGAAGGAAGTGCACATCCGAAACCTTCCATCTCTGTTTAAGAAGCCAAAGCCCACGACAGATGTGCTGGAGAACACCGCCGCCTCAGGTCTGATCGCTCTCTTCTCTCCCGACCGCGACAGTTGCTGAGGGAACACGGCTTCACGACGCCCTCACTTCATTCAGCCTCTTGTGTGTAGTACAGTATCCAGTCTGAAAGGACTTTTTAGGACATGGATGGTTTATTGAAATGAGGACGGACGACAAAGGACATTTGTTTCATGTAATTTGGGTGTACATTGTCTCTTCTTTTGTACGGATCTAGGAAATGGATCTGTAAAGTTATTTAAATAATACAATCATGCTGTTAGAGCACCTCATAAAAAAAAAAAAATAATGATTGAGGAGTGCGTTAACTACACAATACCTATACAGCATCTGTTCTGGGGATCTGATGTGCAAAACCAGCATTCAGCACTACATTCCAATAGGAGACAATTAGCTATTTTTAATGAATTACGTAATCCACACTAATTTGACATGTCTGTGTACAGATGATGTAAAAAGTGTTGTGATTTATACGCTGCGGTTTTTAATAAATGTATACCTGGACCGTTTTCAGTGATTGTATGGACTCTTTCCTTAGTTGTGAAATGTTAAGTGTGTAAAATTAGTCAATTAATGTGACCTGTGTGTGTGTGTGTGTGTCTGTCTGTGTGTGTGTGTGTAGAAGGTATGCACGTGACGTCACCATCGGCTGGAGCGACTGCGGTTGGCAAAAAGACTGAGTGGCAGCATTGGTTGCTGTGAAAAACACACAAAACGCATTCAAAATGGGAAAGAGCTCTTGATTTGACTGCACAAATGGATATGAGTAGAAATCTGAGGTATGTTTTTACAGACTGCCGAAAACTACGGAAAAGAGAAGCAAATGGATCAGGTGCATTTCACAGGATCAACAGGCAGAGAAACGTGGATTTGCAGTAATCATTTTGCCAATATGTTCATCATACCCTATATTTTGTATTGTTGTATAGTTTTGACAACGCGGTTAAATATTTACCATTTTAGATTCTACTTAATTTGGTGTTTTTAGCACTGACAAAAACTACGTTTTAGGGCTGGACGATAAATACAGTTGATATAACATTGATGTAAGTGATCACCTGGATTTAGACCTACTTGTTTTGTAAAGCATTCTTCACTGGCGTCAGGATCAGACGCATATAAATGTGTGCAAACACGATTCCTGGCTGCTTTGTCAATATCATGACTAACTGCATCTGTGCTAAGTTATAAGGAACGCAACCTTTAGTGTAATCGTTTTCTTTATATTGCCAACCAAGAGTTCCTGACAGTAAAGATGCATAAATCCAAGAAGAGAAATGAGTCCAGATGGCAAAGGATTTATTGTTCAATAGAACCAAAATAATTCTTTGTAGACCAACAAGGAAAAACAACGGAAAAACATGCGCTCAGGTGGTTCCACAGACAGGGCTTAGATTAAGCCAGGATTAGGCTTTAGTTCAATTGGAAATGTGCCTTAGAAGAATATCTTCATCTTAGGATAAAATGTCCATGACACATTTTAAGATTTCTCAATGCGAGTTGCTTTCAGTTAAAACGGTTCAAACATGCGTTTTAGTCTGAGACTAAAGCCTCGTCTGTGAAACCGGAGGTCAGTGTTTAGGCATCAGTTAAGGGTATCTACACCATTTACCTTGTTGCTCCTTCATCTGCACCATCGTCTTTGATCGCTCGCCCTGTGTGGTGTGTTCACCCCTATTGCCCAGCATCCTTGTGACCTTATCTATCCTGCAATACAAAGAACTGTCATTCTTAAGAAGTGTGTGCTCCACCATTTCCTATTCACCTGCTCTTCCTGTATATCCATTTACCTGTCAATAAACAACATCATTAAGTTCATCTTCTTCTCTAACATCTCCTTCTCTGACACTAATGCAAAAAAAATGGATTGAGTCATAGTTGACCATGAGTAAACCAGGTACTAGCCTTCTCAAGACTCGCTCGAACGAAGTTCCTCAGGGTTCGGTCCTTGGACCTCTAATAGTTTATATCTACTGTAAATGGTAAATGACCTTACAGAAGCCAGTCCAGATTTAAAAAATACAACTCTACGCAGACGATAAAACTAGAGACCAGGTGCTGCTTAAGTTATCTTCTGCAACAACTCACTCAGTGCTGTCTAAATGCCAATAAAACTGTTTAGTACAAGTAAAAAGACAGTAGAAGGTCAACATGATGTTTTAGTTTATGGCAGTGTTTCTCAAACTTTTTCAGCCCAAGAACCACTTTATCTTCCAATTTTTTTTTTTTTTTTTTTGAGGACCACCTAACGGAATCCCACTCTAACACCCCCCCCCCCCCCCACACACACACACACCAAAAAAACAAAACAACAAAATAGGAAGGATAAACTAAATTTAAGTTTAATATGCAACTGTTTCAAGCCAAAAACTAATTATTCAAACCCAAATGCAATGATATGATCCTTTATCGTTATTAAAACACACTGATGTCAACCCCCTCGCCCACAATCCGGTGCGGGTTAAGAGCTTGCCTAGTTTAGGTCATCTTTTCACGGACCACTAGGGGGCGATGGCGGACCACACTTTAAGAATTACTGGTTTATGGCAATAGACTCCAAATGATCCCAGATTTGGCATTATTTTAGACTCACAGCATGTTTCAGAAAGTCTTGACATCATTCTGATCAAGTTTGAAGTGATATGGGTAAACATAGGCTAACTTTACCTAGATCTGAAAGCCTATTATGCACTTGTGACAATTGGAATTATTGTAAATATGAGTTTCTTAGTCAGAAATTCAGCATTTTGAAAGGTTATCCGAGTTTCTTTAAACTTTAAACATGGCGGAGGGCAGAACGATTGCTGCTGTGACTGGCATTCTTTATTCCACATCATCTATATCGCCTTGTCTTGTTGAAGTGGAGCATAATACAGTATTTACAGATATGAATAACCATTCATTTAGCAAGCTAAAATAGCTGAAATAAATAATTTGACTAAAATTCCTCAAATAATTTGGCCGAAATTCCAGAATCAGACTATCAGTGAACGTTTATATTGTTCTAAACAAATGGGACGCTACATTTTAATCAAAATTAAATAGTTATGAATTTCTAATCAGTGCATTTAGGCATTAAGAAGATTTCTCCAAGAAACAGGCAAGAATAAAGCTCCTGTCCTCCATAATTCTTATTCTTTGCCACAACAAGTTTCCTGAATGCGATGAGATCACAACTTCAGAAGTGGGAAATGTACGACCAAAATAGCCTAAAAATTGCTAAATTATTTTGCTCCAAAAATGTTAAAAATAAGCATGCTAACATAGTCTTCTATGAGCTCTGTATAAACTCCGTTAAGATAATTAGTTTATCGTCTCATGACCATAGCTTTTAAAGCATGTACATATATGGTATTCATTATCTGACATTTCTTCTAAAAACCAGTGTCAAAAAATTTCTGTTGAGATGAAGTTCCTCAGGGTTCTGTCCTTGGACCTCTAATAGTTTATATCTACTGTAAACATAATATGCACGACTTGTCTCACTATAGGGGAATGAATATACATGATTCGTTAAGCATTATAGGCTTTTAATAGGCATTATAGGCATTTAAATGGCATTGATGTTAACCAATTAAGCAAGTTTCCGTTCGCGCCAAAACTCTTTCGCCCATCGCACTCCTTAACTCGGCACATCCTAACCTTTTTAACTTCCAGTTACAAGCGGTTCACTCATTATCCGACCATCATGTACTGGATATATCACACCCTGCACAGGACGTCCTACATCAAAGGTGTTTTTAAATGACGCGGCATCAAGATGTTCTGTTTAGAATAGGGACAGGTACACACACTGTTATCACTCGATGATCTCAGGAATGTGAGCAGAGACAGCCGTCAGTCTGGCTCCACACTTCACACAAGTGTCAACAGCAGGAAATGCTGGCGTCGATCAAAGAGCCACCTTAAATCATCCAAGCTTTAAATCCGCTTGTTACTTAAAGCCATAATATGTACGACTTTTAGGCAAAAATATCCACCGTTATATCATTTGTTGACTTCTGTACTTACATTATCTCAAACATTTTCAACAAATGTTTGAATCCAGAGAAACCACCCATTTTCACCGTGTCACTGAGTCAGCTTTATTTTCAAAGAAACAACAAAGACGCTTTAATTTGAGCAATAATGAAAACATTTATCCGCAAACTGATCAACACACTCTTATTGTTTTAATTGATTTGTCAAGTGGCTAACGTAGCAAAATCAATCTTTTTTTTTTTTTTTAATGAATTGCATGTCATTTAGCAACAGAAATCCAGCTTTTTAATGATATTCTAATATTGATCTAGTCATGTTAACTCCACTTTCAACAGACCTGATTGTGTTTCGTATTATTGTTTGAACCATGTGCGTTTCCCCACATATACTACGAAAAGAGCGACTGCAGCACAATAAAAGCCGACGTTCTCGTCCTGTTTCATTCCACCGTGATGGTAATTAATACATTTGCTCATCCTTGAGTATGATTTTTGCCCGAATCTGTCGGATTGCTTTCCGTCGGCAGAGGTGACGACAACAAATCCCATGATTCCACGCTCGAAACTACACTTTAAGCGACCTCTAGTGGCGAAACTTTAATGTATACACCAGTAGATCAGTTTTGTTCATATTATTCAACTTTTAAAACATAAAATGCATGAAATAATGCGTGATGTGATGTAACAACAACGCAGGGTTTATCTGTAAGATTGTTGCACGAAATAAAACAAAGATTATTGGAGTTTGTTGTACAAAAAAAAGGTGTGTTTTACTATGTACTTGCGTTCAAATTGATTCTGTTGTTGTATTTTAAAACACTCGGGCTGCTAATGAGGTGATGCAGGTGAGGACAGGTTTGGTGGTACGGGTTGGTTAAGGGTGGGAAGGTCAACAGTGTAATTACTGAAATGAAAACGGCTGAAATTACATGCAGGCAGGGCTGGGGTTCGTTAGAATTTCTTTAGATTACCCAAGTTTTGTAACTTAATCTAACTTTAGAAAACTTTGGAAAACTATGTAACAACCAAAAAAAAAAAAGAAAAGGTAATTGCGAGTTTTAAAGTCAGAATTGTGAGATATAAAAGAATAATTCTGAGATGTAAACTCTCAATTTGAGAAAAAAGTCAGAATTGCAAGTTTTTAATCACGCAATTTGCGTGAGTTGTGAGTTTATATCTCCCAATTCTGACGTTAGAAATGCAATTGTGAGGGAAAAAATTGACCGTTCGCAAAAAAATGATGCTTTGAGTTATTGAATTTTTATTTAGTCTTCTCATTAACACCTTTATTTATTCATTGAGACTGTTTGCGGAACATGCATGAAAATGTGAGGCAGAATTTATTGTGCGAACGGCCAATGATTGACCCTTCGCAAAGCCCCGCCCCCTTTAGTTACTGTTGCTATGCCAGACAAGTCACGCCACACATCATGTTCTCACGCCGTGAAAAATACATCGAGGAGCAAAGAGGATACTGACAACGTAAGAAACAGTTTCATATTTAATATATCGTAATTTTTTAAATGAGTTTAATCAATAAATAGCATCTTTAATGAGTCGCTCCTCGATCATCTCTTCATACTAGTTCATTTATAGCATCAAATAAACATGAATGAACATCAGAAGGAATGTTATTTCAAGACGCGATTCAAGTTCACCAACGTTCATCTACTGACTCCCCTGACCGCTTTGACGGACAAAATGGGGGATTCGGGGTTATGATTGGTCAGATCGCCTGTCAATCAAACTGTTTGTGAAGGGTCCCCCCTTTTTTTTTTTTTTTTTTTTACAGTAACATGGATTCTACAAACAACTATTGCAAAACCTGAAAACAGTCTTAGATCATCCAAGTAAAGACAAGACAGGTAAAATTCATATGGAAATTTTTGAATAGGATAATTTTTATAAATTTAGTCATTTTGTTTTGTATGTGATAAATTATTTTGTTAAAGATTCTTAAAATGTTGGATATTCTGCAAGCTGTCGGAGTCGGAGAATTCAATGTGTTACTTGCTGTTTCTTTGTAATTGTTTGTGAAATTGACTCGAAATCTCTCAGCGAGTGTAATTGTTTTCAGCGCATATGTGACTCTTTGTTCATTGTTCATTCATCTCGCATGCATTTCATCATTATTTGTTTCTAAAAGTATCCCGGGAGATAAGGCTGTTTACACTACACACCGTGTGTATGGGTGTGTTTCAAACACGTCACCCTTGCGAATCCTCACCGACGCTATAAAAGAGCAAAAGTCCGGATTCCATTCCACACCGCTCGACAGCATCACCAACACACAGATCCACGATGAAGGCCTGGTTCGTTCTGCTCCTGCTGCTGCCTCTCTGCATGGGTGAGTCAGCTCTTCTTCTTTGATAAATCACATAGAATAGATGAAATGATGTGGATTTTTACAGCATCAGCTGGTTTCTTTCTTTATATTACTGTCCAGATTAATTGAAATCTGTTACTACAGTAAGTGCTCCGGTTTCCCCCATAATTCAGACGTGGTGACTTGGAGACACTCTATTGGTCTTAGGTGTGTGTGCTATTTCAACAAAGCAATGAAAAACTTTCACGGTTAAATATTTGTCATTAGTATTAGTCAGTAAGTATGTGTATACACAGCATTGAATGAAAGTGTGACTTCAACTGTAATAGTTGAGGTGATAAGTGAGGGAAAATGCCAAAGTAATTTGAGATTAACACAATCGTTCAAAAGTTTAAACACTCGAAATTGATCTGTGAAAGCCGTTTTGAAATTGGACATTGTGTCACAATGGAAACCGCTTTTTTGACCGCATTATTTTATCATCAAAACTTTATCTTGCGAGGAAAGGTCTGAGACGCATACTAATATTTGGTGAGTGTTTTGTGATAGAAGTGATATTTTGAGAGAAATGCATTCATGTGGGACAGGAGAACAATTCAACGGTGGATATTTTTTTTACATGTCAAAACAAGTTTTCACGGGAAAATACATTTTTGTGATATCAACTTCAAACTCGGTTAGACATATGGCTTTAATTTTATGAGACCATATTTATTGTATTATTTCAATTTATATATAGTTTAAAATATATTTAAAGTGTATTTACTTTACCGTAATCTTAAAATTCTGTATCTTTTATTTAGTTCATCTTTGTCTTTTTTCACATTAATCTGCTGAGTGCGTCTTTAAATTTTGAGCAAACTTAGGTCTGTCTTCAAAAGCGTTCATGAATTGCAACTATTTAAGGTTGCGCAGTACATTTTCACTTCTATGCTCAAAAATCGGTGTGACAGTTAACAGGTTCAAATATAATGTATTCCAGTGATCAAAGCTGAATTTTCAGCATCATTACTGGAGAGTCTTCAGTGTCACATGATCCTTCAGAAATCATTCAAACATTTATGATTATTATCATCAGGTTTTTTGTTGTAATTTTAAAATTCTTTGATTCAATTTTGAACATTTATTTGTAATTTTTTTTTTTGGGAACAAAGTGAAAGTTACTTTTGATCGATTTTGATGCTTTCTGAATAAAAGTATTTCTTTATAAATAAAATATCTTATTATTCACGCCAAACCTTTGAACAGTAGTTTAAAGGGTTAGTTCACCCCGAAATGAAATTACTGTCATTAAGTGATGCTCTTGTCGTCCGAAACCCGTAAGACCTTCGTTCGTCTTCGGAACACAAATTAAGATATTTTGATCAAATCTGAGTCACACATACACCAATGCACCGTTTGAGGTCCAGAAAGACACTACAGGCATCGATTAAAATAGTCGACGTGACCACAGTGGTTCAGCCTGATATTATGAAGTGACGAGAATACTTTTTGTGCGCAAAAACAAAATAAAAATAACGGCTGTGATCACATGAGCAGTACGACGCATTGGCCCGCGTTCAGACATAAACAGGGCTGGGTGGGTGACTTTTAAAATGTATTTCACTACAGATTACAAAATACATGCTTTAAAAAGTCATTTGTAACGTATTTCGTTACATTACTCAAGTTTTGTGACTTAATCTAAATACTTTAGAATACTTTGGAACACTAATAAGTGTGAAACAAACACAAAAAAGGTCATTGAGAGTTTTTATCTCACAATTCTGACTTTTTCCCTCAGAATTGCGTGATATAAAGTTGCAATTGTGAGTTATAAAGTCAGAATTATGAGATAAAAACTCGCAATATTGAGAAAAGTCAGAATTATGAGATATAAACTGACAATATTGAGAAAAGTCAGAATTATGAGATATAAACTCACAATATTGAGAAAAGTCAGAATTATGAGATATAAACTGACAATATTGAAAAAAGTCAGAATTATGAGATATAAACTCACAATATTGAGAAAAGTCAGAATTATGAGATATAAACTCACAATATTGAGAAAAGTCAGAATTATGAGATATAAACTGACAATATTGAAAAAAGTCAGAATTATGAGATATAAACTCACAATATTGAGAAAAGTCAGAATTATGAGATATAAACTCACAATATTGAGAAAAGTCAGAATTATGAGATATAAACTGACAATATTGAAAAAAGTCAGAATTATGAGATATAAACTCACAATATTGAAAAAAGTCAGAATTATGAGATATAAACTGACAATATTGAAAAAAGTCAGAATTATGAGATATAAACTCACAATATTGAGAAAAGTCAGAATTATGAGATATAAACTCACAATATTGAGAAAAGTCAGAATTATGAGATATAAACTGACAATATTGAAAAAAGTCAGAATTATGAGATATAAACTCACAATATTGAGAAAAGTCAGAATTATGAGATATAAACTCACAATATTGAGAAAAGTCAGAATTATGAGATATAAACTCACAATATTGAGAAAAGTCAGAATTATGAGATATAAACTGACAATATTGAGAAAAGTCAGAATTATGAGATATAAACTCACAATATTGAGAAAAGTCAGAATTATGAGATATAAACTGACAATATTGAAAAAAGTCAGAATTATGAGATATAAACTCACAATATTGAAAAAAGTCAGAATTATGAGATATAAACTGACAATATTGAAAAAAGTCAGAATTATGAGATATAAACTCACAATATTGAGAAAAGTCAGAATTATGAGATATAAACTCACAATATTGAGAAAAGTCAGAATTATGAGATATAAACTCACAATATTGAGAAAAGTCAGAATTATGAGATATAAACTCACAATATTGAGAAAAGTCAGAATTATGAGATATAAACTCACAATATTGAGAAAAGTCAGAATTATGAGATATAAACTCACAATATTGAGAAAAGTCAGAATTATGAGATATAAACTCACAATATTGAGAAAAGTCAGAATTATGAGATATAAACTCACAATATGGAGAAAAGTCAGAATTATGAGATATAAACTCACAATATTGAGAAAAGTCAGAATTATGAGATATAAACTGACAATATTGAAAAAAGTCAGAATTATGAGATATAAACTCACAATATTGAGAAAAGTCAGAATTATGAGATATAAACTCACAATATTGAGAAAAGTCAGAATTATGAGATATAAACTCACAATATGGAGAAAAGTCAGAATTATGAGATATAAACTCACAATATTGAGAAAAGTCAGAATTATGAGATATAAACTCACAATATTGAGAAAAGTCAGAATTATGAGATATAAACTCACAATATGGAGAAAAGTCAGAATTATGAGATATAAACTCACAATATGGAGAAAAGTCAGAATTATGAGATATAAACTCACAATATTGAGAAAAGTCAGAATTATGAGATATAAACTGACAATATTGAGAAAAGTCAGAATTATGAGATATAAACTCGCAATATTGAGAAAAGTCAGAATTATGAGACATAAACTCATACTAAATTCACAATTGCAAGAAAAAAAGTCAGTATTGCAAGTTTATATCTCCCAATTCTGACTTTATAACTTGCAATTGTGAGTTTAAATCTCGCAATTCTGAGAAAAAGAAGTCAGAATTGTGAAACACAAACTCACAATTGTGAGGGAAAAAACAAATAGTGAGAAAAAGTCGCAGTGTCGAGTGAATAATAAAATGACTCACAAAACATGAAAACAGTCGTGGATCATCAGGTCATGACAGGACAGTTCAGTTGACAGTTTTTATAAATTCAGTCATTTTGTCTTGTTCAGGACAGAACTAAATAAAAATAACAACATTTTTATGATCCTCTTAAAAGTATTAAAATGTTGATGAAACTGAACTCGTCTTTTTCAGACGGTCAGAGTCAGAGAATCACCAATCGCTGTTTAAATGACATTAAAACTCAAAGTAATCACTTTGGTAATCTAAAACACTTTTCAGATGGAACTGTAATCTGATTACCACCCATTTAAAATGAAACACAGTCACTCAAATGTTGTATTTTAAATACGTCACTAAGTTACTTGTGTTTCGTTACTCCCCAACCCTGGACATAAAAGAAGGCGGCAGCATAAACACTGAAGCTCTGCTACGAAAATAGCGAAGCAGTATGACAGGGACAGACGAATTTGTTGAGTTAAGCCTGTTTTTGTGCACAAAAAGTATCACTTAATGTTAAGGTTGAACTAACCCTTTAACTTATTTACAACAAGATTAATATTCATGTGGCATGGTACCGTATTTTATTGTAAATGTCTGAAAAAGTCATGTACTGTTTTTACAAACTAAACAAACTAAGGTCCATTTGTGTGTTTGCGGTGCAGCGGATCATTACATCGAGTGCTACGGGGAGGATTTCCTGATGGTGAGGAACATGGTGCTGTACTGCAAGAGTAAAGTTCCTCAGGCCTGCTATACCAGAGGTAAACCAGTGCGCAGACACGAGGGCGGCTTGATTCCACATTACACAATCAGATGAAGTGCAGGTTTCTGAGAACACATGATTTCATCACAGCGGGACTTCTGTTGGACAGATAATACCAACAATGATAAAACCATTGAAATATTTACATCTGATCATACTATTGAAGTCAGAAGTCATGGTTGAATGGCAACTGTAACCGTATCTCAAATAAAACCACACCTCAACGGGCTCCTGATCCAGAAATAAAAGCCTGATCCACATTATAATTCAATAAGGGGCCATTTATGGTAGTCGTGGCCTAATGGTGAGGGATTCGGGCGTTTAACCTGAAGGTTGCAGGTTCGATTCCCACGCCGGCAGGAATTGAAGGTGTGGATTGTGAATGAACAGCTCTCTCTCCACCTTCAGTACCATGACTAAAGTGACCTTGAGCAAGACACCTGACCCCTGATTACTCCCCTTGTAAGTCGCTTTGGATAAAAGCGTCTGCCAAATGGAATTTTTTAATGTGAAAACATCATTTTGGGGGCCTGAAAATGCAAACTTTTGAAAACCGGTTACTATGGAGACCTGCACATGACATGCAAGAAAAAAAAAAAAAAAAAATCATGTCATTATCATCCATTTACTAAATTTTGCGCATATTTCGAAATAGTAAATAGTGCGCACGATTTAGCCTACTGTTTTGTTGCTGCACGTTATGTCCGGGGCTCCGTAGGTTTCTGTTATCGTCTCTGTGTAAACTACAAAAATGGGAATTTGTGAAACGGTGACGACATTACGTGTTCAGTTTTCCATTACAAAGTGAAGTCGCCGACTACTGGCCTGGCAGCAGAATACAGCGTTTTTAATCATTTTCGTGGATCTATGTGAAAGGGGATCGTTTTTAAAAAAAAATTTAATTGCGATCCCTTTGGCAACATTGTTGTTGGTATGCGAAAAGTGCAAAGGAAAAGAAAAATCGTTTTTATAGTACTTTTGCTGTCCCGTAACAGTCCCTAATTAAGTCATTTAAATATAAAACGTATTGTAAATATGTAATTTTAAAAAGAATATTTAAATATATTTAGCAAATACTGTAAATAAACACAGAACAATCTTCCAATGCATGTACGAAATATCAATGAAATAATCATTACGTTTTTAAAGATGGAATGTTGCAATTCAATTCAAATATTTTTTTTGTACTTGCAGAGAATATTAATTGTGTTCACTTTGATGAATGTTTCTTAACGCACATATCGCAAGTGCACTTTGTGATAGTCACGTTAAAGTTTAAAGTAAAAGTCCATTCGGAATTATGTTTTAATCATCTTTTTTGCACTAACACACAGTGCTTGTTTATCATTGTAACTGTATTCTGTTATTCAACTGTACATTTAAAGTTAATATATTTTAAATGCACCGAATTGTAACTAAATGTGTAATTACAAATATATTTAAATACATGAAATTCAAGTTTTAGAAGAAATGACATATATTTTGGTTTACCGTCAGTGTTTACTCAGCAGAAAACTTTTACCAAAGTACAACAGAATGAAATGACAAAAAGTGGAACTTGCACTCATTATTAGTTTCAACTATAGTGCATTTTCTTTTGATAGTAATTAACATGCATTTAATACAAATATGAAATGTTGAAAGTGTGATCTCTCTTCCACAGCGACTGGAGAGAAAGGCTGCGTCAGCGTGGATTTCTGTAAAAGGAAAGGCTGGAAATGCTGCAATGAAAACCGGTGCAACGCTTGAGTCAACAACATGACTTCAGTTATGACAATTAGACTATGAGTTTGTGTAGATAGAAACTGGCTGTTGATAATACATACATACATATAATACAGTGTGAAGAAATGATAGTCATCCTGAAATCAGCAAATAAATCAAGGTTTGATTGTATAGCAGAGAACGAGCAGTTTTTTCTGAACATAATCTCGCTCTGTAACACAGACTGAAGCAATCACTAAAGAACATAAACAGCACTCAAGGTCTGCAATGTCACTTGTTTACCGGGCCAAAGTTTACAGGTGCATCGAGCTTTCTTTCTTTTTTTTGCTGGCTCATGCAGCTGAGGGATCAAGGTTCGCCCGGGATAACGGTTTGCCCCTGCTGGTAGACGAGGGACCTACACCAATGCATTTTTCTCCATTGACTGTCATTCAAAATTAGCTTTTCTTTTTGCAAGCAACATGTATGATGGATTTTCGTTACAGCTACTCGACTGAAAATTGCAAAAGGAACAAAGCACAATCGTATTATCCTGCGTCCCTGTTTTTCATTTGAATTCTGTAACACTAATTATGAAAATTGTAATAAATAATTCCATTAATGTTATATCATGACATGGTTTTTATAATTATTGCATACATAATATTCCATGATAGCTGGTGTGGAGTTTGAGCTTACCGTGGCTGCATCCGAAATCACATGATTCCCCAAGTACTGTAGTAGGTGAAAAACAGGATGTGACAAAAGAAACTGTGAGACATGAAGACCAACTATTTCTGGTGAGATTCTGAAGTGTCCATACGAAGTGGGAGAGGATTTGTGGCACTTTTAGACACGCACTCATGAACTTCCCTGAGCACGTTCCGGCATTTTGAAGTGCGTTCCAACAGGGATTTTGACCGAGGAAGCTGATGTACGCTTCAATATTAACCCTTATGCGCTGTTTGATTTCTGTGGACACTCGTTATGGAGCGGGTAAAATTGACCCTAATTGGATTCGATACAATTCCTCTAATCACACTATGAAAAACAACAACGATTCAGGTACAAACTAAATTAATATCAACATTTGTCAAATATTCCAAAATATATATATATATATCTGAAGATGTGATTTAATGAAAATGTTTTTTAACCATTTTTTAAAAAGTTTTGTATTGACAAAATTTGAAAATAAACAATGGCTTTTTTTCTTAGAACATCATAACTGAACAATTAAATGCAGCTGCATAATGAAAATATGTACTTTTCCTAAGTTGGCTGTTTTGTAAACTCGTTTCATAAAGTCAAGAGCTTTCTGCATATGATCTTCACACACATGCTGCTGGTTAAAATATTTTTCTGTATTGAAATAAATGTGGAAAACTCATTTTTTAGCCTCATAAGGTAGTAAAAAAATAAAATAACAAAATATAACCAAGAACTGTTATTATTTTGGGTCAGTACAGTTGCCTTCGAGCGTTAAAATATGCGGGTCAAACGTAACAGTGATTTTGTTTGCATATGTCAAAAAACACCAGCATGTTGGAACTTTGCATGCGTGTTCATGATAATAAATGAGGAAAAGTCACAAAATATCAAGAAAAGAAAACAGTATTTCCAACAACTAGAAAATCTAAACGGGTCAAATTGACCCGCAACATAACATCAGGGTTAATTATGCTGAGATTTAATCGCATAATACTTGTAGCTACCTTTTATAGAGCTCCGGATGTCATGTGACCCATTCTGTTTACACCTCCATGCTAGCAGGCAGGGACATCCGGGAGCGAATATGAAGCGAATGGCGCCAGCGTTGAGTTTCAAGGCAACAGAGATCACTGCGTGTTTTAATTAAAAAAACGTAGACCTCTACATAGCAAAACTTTAGATTAAACATAACAGATAATGCTTCTAACGTGTATCGATGAAAGAACGGTTAGTTTTCCTATCCTGACATCAGACCTCATCAATTTTCCCTTGTCCTACTCCGGAGACTCTTTAACAGCCTATAAAAGCCTAGAGGGGTACAAATGGGCACGATCTAATTTTGTGATGAATATTAAACTTTGTAGTCTTCCGGCTAAAACCTGCTTCGTCGTCATCGGAAGGGAAAGTCAGCTGTGTTGTTAGGTAACGTAATCGATCCGAGCTGGAACGTAGCTAGCATAGCTATATCACTGTCAGCAGACATCATAAATGTCATGAAATCTTAATCCCAAATTTTCCCAAACATAAAAATATCCCATGTCCCTAGAGCCAGATTCCGTATCCAGGGATTTGGGTTGCTGAGGCCCCTGCCTTCGGCTGCGGCCCCTTATGGTTCCTCCCGCAGGTGGTGGGCCCACGGGAGGTCGGCCCCACGTCGCTCATTCGGGCTGAGCCTGGCCGGGCCCCGTGGGGAAAGACCCGGCCACCAGGCGCTTGCCTACGAGCCACAACCCCAGGCCTGGCTCCAGGGTGGCTTGCCCTCTTCAGCTTGGTGGAGAGCTCCTGCCTCAAGTATCTTGGAGTCTTGTTCGGGAGTGAGGGAAGGCAGGAGCGTGAGGTTGACAGACGGATCGGTGCAGCTTCTGCAGTGATGCGGTCGATGTACCGGTCTGTCGTGGTGAAGAAGGAGCTGAGCTGCAGGGCTAATCTACGTTCCTACTCTCACCTATGGTCATGAGCTTTGGGTCATGACCGAAAGAATGAGATCCTGGATACAGGCGGCCGAAATGAGATTTCTCCGCAGGGTGGCAGGGCGCTCCCTTAGAGATAGGGTGAGGAGCTAAAAGTAGATCCGTTGCTCCTTCACATCGAGAGGAGTCAGCTGAGGTGGCTCGGGCATCTGTTTCAGATGCCTCCCTAGGGAGGTGTTCCGGGCATGTCCCACCGGGAGAAGGCCCCGGGGAAGACCTAGGACACGCTGGAGAGACTATGTCTCTCGGCTGGCCTGGGAATGCCTCGGTGTCCCCCCGGAAGAGCTGGAGAAAGTGTCTGGGGAGAGGGAAGTCTGGGAATCTCTGCTCAGACTGCTGCCCCCGCGACCCGGCCCCGGATAAGCGGTAGAAAATGAAAATGAATGAATGAATGAATAAAAATATTCAAATGGGGTTGATTTCTCCTTTCTTGTTCTGGCACCCGGCAGTGGTTCACCATGTTGAAATAGTAAGGTTTGTAAGGTCTAAACAGTCTGGTTTTAAATTATTGTTCAACCACGATCGATCCCAATGCTACAGCCGCTCTAGCGCTCTCCTGATGGCCTGCCAAAATGGCGGAGTTTAGACTGCATGACGTCAAAAGTTTAAGAGTCCAAGTCAAAGTTTATACTATTGATATTGCGTTTCATTTTAAATACCCATAGGATTTTATATATTTTCTCTAACAACTTATAAAATGCTGCGCAAAACAAATTAATAAGCACAAAAGGGATTTAAATAATAGTGAATTGCAAACCCTAGTGAATTAAACCCCATCCGCGAGTTCCGCTGGTAGTTGGCACTTGTGCAACGTAAGTAATGACGCACATCCGAGATCCCTGTAGGAACGTTAGCAAGTGGAATGCAGCTTGTGAATGGCAGTGAAGTGACACAACTGATGCTGGTAGATCACATGATAATGAAAGCATGGATTACATCCATGCTACATACTTTCAGAAACGTACTTTTTTTTTTTTTTAGAAGTAATTACTTATTCAAAATAAGAACCTACTCAAGAGAGTATGCGATTTCAGACGCAGGCCTGGTTTGTGAGAAAAAGAAAACGGCTATTGCAGACTTCTGTGGAAACAAGTGTTATAGTGACACCTACTGGTGTGGATGTAGAATCAAGCGAAAGCATTTCACGCTGAGGTTTTCGGTTACAGATGCCAGTGTGGAAACAGCTGCATTTGTCAGCCATGACTAATTTATAACATAATCAAAGTGTAAAATTATAGAGTGCACAGTAAAAACCCCAGAGTTAAATCAACTCTGCTCAGATAACATTTGGTCCCTCTCTAAATAGTGTTAAAGTAACACTGAAGCAGAGTTAAAGTTAATGAGATAATTAAGCAATTAATTAAGCGATGATTGAACATTAATGATGAACACCTGCTGTTAACAAGCAGAATCACTGAAGGACAGAGAAACACAAGAACTACAACTGATGAAATCAACTGAAGATAAAAGACATTTAATCTCTGAAGAGTGTGACTTTAACACTATTTAGAGAGGGACCAAATGTTATCTGAGCAGAGTTGATTTAGCTCTGGGGTTTTTACTGTGTGGTAATGAGATAGTGTGCACTCATGACCAGTTGAATATTTTAAACATTTGTAAAAAGTATTGTTTTTTTTTTAAGATCTTTAAAAAAGAAAAACACAACAACGGATTTTAAAATGGTTCTTTATTTTCTAAATTCTTCAGTATTTTCTGCCCATTGGCAGGAATGCATAAGAGACAGATTGGCTCAAACTTTGTCACAAGAGGAAAAAAAAAAAAAAAAAAAAAAAATGTGTCTTTTCATATTTCGTTAACATCATTTGCATAATCAGGATCATCATCAACGGTCATTCTTTTCATCAAAAAAAAAGTTGAGCTTTTTCTCCGCACCTTTATTCGTTGACTATATAATCAAATACCCTGCAAACCGCAAAGCGTTTGGAAGTCCAGAGCCCAACATTGGAGATCCAATCACCAGCTGGGAATCCAGACCCGGATGTTTGCATTTCCCCTCTCTCCCTGTGTATGTTTTGGAAATTAGCTCTTGGATATTAGCAGATATAGAAACATCTCAATGGTGAACGCCAATGCATTGAAATCAACGGTTTCTGCGTAGCATCGGTCTTCAGTTTTTGAATTCTCTCTCAAACCCTTCACCCATTTCAAATCATCTGTAACATTCAAAAATCAATACTCTAAGCAACGCTCCATTCGGTGACAAGTGAAAAGCCCTGGAGTCTCCAAACCTGAGCGACACCGGCCACAGCGCATCTGAACTCGTGCCACAAGACGAACAATCCCTCGCTTTTCTCGTGGATGAAAACAAGCTCCTAAATCACTAAATAACATGAAGCATTGCCCTTGCATTTAAGAGCACCGCCCTCCCCGCAAAAAAAGTTATATACATACAGGTACACCAATATATACACAATAAGCCAGCCCTGAATGCAACAACAAAGATGGCAACAAAGGTCTTTGAAGGAGTGACGTACTCGCCTGCAACTTTCCTTTTGATATCAATGCTGTGCTGAAGTTTTAAGTGGCCAGACGTTCAGGCTAGTCGATACCCAAGCCACGCTAAAAATGGTCTGAATGCCATTACATTAGATGCAACGATCTAAATCTTAGCTTTTCCGAGGCATTCGTCAATGACGCTCGATCAGCTGGTGGATGTATGCGAGGAACCCCAGATCTAACGTTTGACAGCCGCAAAGTGTCAGTACCTTCGTCTTCATTTCGAACTCCATTCAAATGTCTTACTTGAAAAGTGTGCATGTATTTATTTGACACTTCCCAAACCGATGCTTTGAAATTCATACATTTTAAGTGTGGACAGGACAAAACCATTAAAAACGACATCTAACTAAGGCAGTCTCAGTGAAAACCTTCCCACTTGCTTAAAAACAGTCCATAAAAAAGGTATAAAAAGTTAACTGCAGACCAGCTGAGGAGCGTTCAACTCACCGTCTACAGCGCAAATGTTGCATAAACACACCAACACCACGGAAACAATCAGGTATCATTCCATCTACCCATCTAAACAGTGCTAAAGCCACCTAAACCGACTATTACATCCATGTCATGCACTTTAAAATCACCTGGATCAGAGACACATGAACGACAGGCAGTTGAGTCTTGACATCCTTCAATACTGAGTATCTGAATGCTGATGTGTATTACATTACACACAAAGACGATTGTCATTCTTTCACAATAAAAAAGGAAGGAATCCCAAAAGATTGTAAATGTACCAGGTTTCTCAATCCCATACACAGCATCGCATCCTGAAATCTGAGCGTGTAAACCATGCCTTTGTACACAGAGACCGCACATACAGAGCATTTCAAGCTGTTTTCGTGTCTCTTCTGGTGTGATATTGATGATTTAGGTTCTCGTTCATCAAGCAGCACTAGAAGGATCTCTGTCATGTTTCTCTGATATCGATTCTTCTTCTCTGAAATGAATAGCGTCATCCCGTGATATTGAAGCATGGAAAATTCACGGCTCGTGCATTGAGCTTCTTTTTCCATCCGTATCTCCATGCATTGTTGAGGGAAACAAAAAAAGTACTCATATGGTAATACCATGGTATCTTTTTAAGGAGCCACTAAAGGGACATGCTGATGGTAAAAAAAAAAAAGGAGGAGAAATTAGATTTCAATGCTCTCGCAAAAGTATTGTTTTCCCCTGAGAAACTTTTGTGATATCATATGAGGTGGGAGGGAAAACTAGATTTTAGTGCTTTTTTGTCCGAACGCAAAGTTTCTGTGTGGAACGCAATACTTTTGCTATTGAACGCAGTTTCTTTTCCACATTTATAATGATATATACACAAAAAACACGATATTCTCTCTCGTCATTGGCATAACGTGGCCCGATTTACCTGAATTAGCCCTATGGTATGAATAATACCATAATAACACCAAAAAAAAAAAAACGGTATTATCATGATACTTTTTTGGTGGTATTTTTGTAAGCATTACAAAAAGGAGTGGGGGATAAAACATTCTTTTTTTCCTTTGACTTTCTCTTTTAGACTCTCTCCAAAAAGAGTGATCCTGAGAAAATGTGAGGAAGAGGGCGATCACCCTTCAGCGGAATGAAAGAAGCGGCGACTCGCGCACATACACACTCACGCACATTTAAGACTCGTTTAATCTTTCGTTTCTCTCATACGATAAAAAACAAGAACATCTCAGTCCTATGAACAAAATGACAAGAAAAACAGTCCCAAAATGAAACCTAAAAACAATTCAGAGTCATTTGGATCAACGATTAAAACGGATGGTATGACTACACAGAGGAGATCTCCAGTATGACCGAGAAAACTGAGGCAGATGTGAGGGTGGTACGGCATCTTTAGACAGGCGGGTGAGACTGAAAATGGCGGGGATTTATAAAACGGTCAGGTTATCGCCATGCAGACCCCATTTTGAGGCAGGCCAGGCTTGTGTGTGAGTGTGTGTTAGTCGTGTTTGTTTTGAATGAAGCGTGTTTATGGCTATTCTTCTGTAAAGAGGAGAGTTGAAATTCAAGGTGTCCTTGACCTTGGCGACCAGCAGAGGCAGCCTGAGGTCCTTGAGTCCGACCGATGAGCCAGGGGCACCTGCCCGGCGTCACGAGATTTACATGTCCTGTAGTTTTTGGCTCAGGGACAGACGCTATGCAAGCATGCAAAATCAGCTTCACATGCAGTCCTCCACCAATGTTTACAGAGAGCGAGAGAATACAAATGAATATCACGTGACTTATAAGCTTTACTCATTAAGATGGTTAGAAAATGAACATCATTTACTCGCTCTCATGTCATTCCAAACCTGTATGGCTTGCCACAAAAGAAGATATTTTGGAGAATGAAAGTCACTGTTGTTTTGGACCCAACTGACTTTCATTGTATGGATAAAAATCTTCGAGGCATCCTCGAGGCATCCTCGAGACATCCTCGAGGCATCCTCGAGGCATCCTCGAGGCATCCTCGAGGCATCCTCGAGGCATCCTCGAGGCATCCTCGAGGCATCCTCGAGGCATCCTCGAGGCATCCTCGAGGCATCCTCGAGGCATCCTCGAGACATCCTCGAGGCATCCTCGAGACATCCTCGAGACATCCTCGAGGCATCCTCGAGGCATCCTCGAGGCATCCTCGAGACATCCTCGAGGCATCCTCGAGACATCCTCGAGGCATCCTCGAGGCATCCTCGAGGCATCCTCGAGACATCCTCGAGACATCCTCGAGACATCCTCGAGGCATCCTCGAGGCATCCTCGAGGCATCCTCGAGGCATCCTCGAGGCATCCTCGAGGCATCCTCGAGACATCCTCGAGACATCCTCGAGACATCCTCGAGGCATCCTCGAGGCATCCTCGAGGCATCCTCGAGACATCCTCGAGGCATCCTCGAGACATCCTCGAGACATCCTCGAGACATCCTCGAGACATCCTCGAGGCATCCTCGGGACATTTTTACTTCGAAACAATGCCATACAGGTTTGGAACAACATGAGGATGAGCAAATAAAGTCATTTTCTTTGTTTTTGAGTGAACCATCCCTTTAAGTGAGGAAAAGGTTCATCCTTAATCAGTAAGAGTATTGATTTATATGCCAATAAACTGAAAGCACGTGTCCATTGTATGTTGCATTTGTGTGTTGGTCTGTAAATATGAACGTGCACTTTGCTAGGATCTAAAACTGGTTTTCCCTCTTTTTTTTTAATGTATCACAGTTACTGATGTATGCATGTGTGTATTAGTGTTCGTGTGGTAGTGTGTGTGTCAGTGTAAACCTGTAAGTGTGCTAAATCTTTCCAAAGGTTTTTAACTACACTTTCCAAATCTCTCGCCATCCAAGTCGAACCAATGCCTCCACGACCACATCTACTGAACAAACCGTCAAAGTAACAACAAACTAAGACACGAAATGAAAAGAAAATCTCGAAAGGATAAAAACTGAGGAGACCCTGCTTTTGTAATCCGACAGGAAGGCTGCAGTGCCATGCTGGTGCCTTTGGCTATCGAGCAGGCGAGAGAAGGGGTCTGACCGCCTTATAAGGGGGGGTTAAAGGGCATGCCCTCGTCACTGGGCGTGGCCGTATCGTCGCTAGGCTCTAGGCTGTCCTTGGGGCTCAGGGTGCTGTCAGATAGGGGCGTGGCCTCATCTGAAGGGGGCGGAGTTTCAGCCAACCCATCCTGCTGTCCATTAGGAGTGGCCGTGTGCAGGGGTTCGGGGGGTGTAGGAGGGGGAGTGTTGGTGTCAGGCTGGGTGCTGATGGGTAGCGAGGCTGGCACCGGCACGGGATCAGTAGGAGTGTGGGGGACGCTGGGTACCGACGCCAGGATGCGAGGGGTGGAGTTGTGCAGCAGGGAATCGCCCAGGCCCAAGCTGGAGTCGCTGTGCACCAAAGAAGAGGTCTTTTCCACCAGACGCCACTGCATGATGCTCATGTCCTTGCCGCCCGTTGAAATCAGGTGACTGTCGCTGTGCATGAAGCTCACGTTTGTCACGTGACTGCTGTGGGCGCTGTACTTGTGGCTTGGCGCCTGCAATTAAATAACAAAACCAATCAAATTTCAGATAAATCGATGAAATAATAATATCGCCCAAACTTCTTTACGCTCAAAAAAAAAAAAATCACACAAATCCAATTTGTGCTCATATGTGAATCCGATCTGGGATTTTTTTTTTCATGTCAGTGTGAACAGCACATGGAATCTGATGTTTTTGATTCTGTTTTGGGCCATAAGAGGTCCTAAATCAGATACAGGTCTGATGTTTTGCAATGCGACCGTCATATCTGAATGCATGCAACTTTTATGTCTCCTGATCGACTTTCGTCACAGTTCTGTGCTAACAGGAGTCACTCCAAAGATTTTACAGGCCAGAAGTTCTTTGGTCACTTGCTTGATATGGCAGCGACGTTGATCAGTGGAGGGACGGTGAGCTGTTATACTTATAAGTATTATGGTGGCGCATAAATTCACAGGCTTTAATGGCACATTGAACGGAGAAGTCCTCCATGTTTACTTCCATGTAACAGCAGAGTGAACAAAAAAAGCAAAAAACCAAAAACAAACAAACGATCTGAGCATTAAATCAGATTTGAGTACTGAGACGGTATGAATGCGACTTACAGCTCAAATTGGATCACCCCTAAAATTTGGATCACCCCCTCCCCAAATATTATTGAAGTCACATTGTATCAGAAATAGAGAAGCTATTTTCTTCCGTATCATGTTTTATAGAGATTACTGAAACAGATAAAAGTGTAGGGCGGGATTTGGTTCCGTCCAGTGGTTGTTGATTGGATGCACAGATCTGAACGTGAACTTGCAGTCAGCCGTGAGAAAGAGGCGGAGTTTAAGCGCACTAAATGATTGGAGAAATCTGGCACGCGTCACCAGAGAGAAGGCTGTCATTTCACTGGAAGGCCGTGCGATGGCATTTTCATTAAACATGATAAGGTCAAAAAAAATTTCCCGGGAACAAAATTATGCACAGATGGGTAGTTGTGGCCTAGTGGTGAGAGAGTCTGGCTTGTAATCTGAAGGTTGCAGGTTCGATTCCCACGCCGGCAGGAATTGAAAGTGGGGATTGTGAATGAACAGCTCTCTCTCCACCTTCAATACCATGACTAAAGTGCCCTTGAGCAAGACACCTAACCCCTGATTGCTCCCCTTGTACGTCGCTTTGGATAAAAGCGTCTGCGAAATGATGAAAAATGACAACAAATGAAAATAATATAAATAGCACGCATTTATAAAATAGATAACATCCATCGGCAAAAAACTTAAAGAAATTGTAATAATTAAAAAAGTCCTTGACTCGTGAATTAAACTTATTTACTGATTCACACAAGTGTTGCTCGGCTTCAGATATAAACGAACAAACACACACATCACGTTCTAAAAGGTAAATATAATCTCTAAACCAAGAGTTGGCAACCTATGGCACACACGGATAATCACATGACAATAGCTAAAGAGGTGTATGTGTTTTATTTAAATACAATCCTTTGAACTTGTAACTCACATTATAAGTTAAATTCACTTATATTTTAGTGTTGCTTTAGTCAATCACAAGATTTTAAGTTGATTTCACTCATTCAGGTTGAATTCAGGTAACTATATAAACAGGGCTGGGTGGGTTACTTTTAAAATGTATTTCACTACAGATTACAAAATACATGCTTTAAAAAGTCATTTGTAACGTATTTCGTTACATTACTCAAGTTTAGTCACTTCATCTAAATACTTTAGAATACTTTGGAATACTAATAAGTGTGAAACAAACACAAAAAAGGTCATTGAGAGTTTTTATCTCACAATTCTGACTTTTCCCCTCAGAATTGCGTGATTTAAAGTTGCAATTGTGAGTTATAAAGTCAGAATTATGAGAAATAAACTCACAATATTGAGAAAAGTCAGAATTATGAAATATAAACTCACATATTAAATTCACAATTTCAAGAAAAAAATCAGTATTGCATGTTCATATCTCCCAATTCTGACTTTATAACTTGCAATTGTGAGTTTAAATCTCGGTTCAAAAACAAATAGTGAGAAAAAGTAGCAGTGACGAGTGAGTTATAAAATGACTCACAAAACATGAAAACAGTCGTGGATCATCAGGTCATGACGGGACAGTTCAGTTGACAGTTGGGCAATTTTTTATAAATTCAGTCATTTTGTCTTGTTCAGGACAGAACTAAATAAAAATAACAACATTTTTATGATCCTCTTAAAAGTATTAAAATGTTGATGAAACTGAACTCGTCTTTTTCAGACGGTCAGAGTCAGAGAATCACCAATCGCTGTTTAAATGACATTAAAACTCAAAGTAATCACTTTGGTCATCTAAAACACTTTTCAGATGGAACTGTAATCTGAACTGCAATGAAACACAGTTACTCAAATTTTGTATTTTAAATACGTCACTAAGTTACTTGTATTTCGTTACTCCCCGACCCTGTATATAGCTACTTAAATGGTTTGAGGAGACTGATTGCCTTCAATGGTTTAAGTTTATCAAACTTGCATACGGATGTCCATTTAGAGATCATTCCTCATAGTCACACGGCCTGTTAGGAGCTATAAATACTATTAAACTGTGAGATTATAACCGCACATCTGACGAGCTGGAGAGCTCCTGTGATTATCCCTCAGTGCCAAAGCGATAAACCGCTTTAAAGTATGGTAGTAAAGACGGTGTGGCGTGACAGACCTTTGGTCTTGAGCAGGGGTACTGGAAAAGGTGCACTTTACAGAAGTCATCAGCCAGAGCGATCACCTTCCTGTTGTGAGATCGCACCAGGGCATTGATATCTGTCCCGTCGGAGCCCTCCGGCCAAACACCTGTTACACCACAAACACAGACACTCATCAGGGCACAACGTCACAACACTGCGGGGTAACCAGAAGAAAGATGTAGCTTCTCAAACAAGAGACATTTCCACAAAACATTACATCATGGTTGTTGCTTTTTTGCCTCATTTGTTTTTCAGCCAAGCGAGGCATAAACGAACGCGTCGAGCACACTTTCCGAGAATGTTCCCGAAATACTTTATTGATCCCTGAAGGGAAACTCTTTGTTACAGCAGCAGCTCGTCTTTACATCAATTCACACCGGAAGAAAATAAATACTATACACTGTAATATAATAATACAGGTCAGAAAGAAAAATGACGTACCGGGTGGGTGTAAGTATAAGTGAAATAGAATATAAGATCAAATAAATGTGAAGTACAATTTGGTTGCCGGTTGGGAATGATGGTGCGGTATAATAATACAGAATAAAAACATAAATATTTGTGTTGCATGTACTGTCAAAAGAAGTGTAGCTTATTGAGATTATTATGAAACGTTGATATATAATAGAGATATATAGATCTATAACTAGAATATCGCACTGGCTAATAACAGTATATTGCACAATTATTCAAGTATGGCAGAGATCTAATGATCAAAGAGTCGTTTTAGGATTTTTTTACACAATGAACATTTCAATCAAAAGTCTTTAAAACAATCACAGCATTGTGGATATGTTCGCACAAGCTCTGCGAAAAATACACTGTTATGATAGTTTGATTGTGAAATATATTGGAGACGTATAGTTTGGACGAATCCCTTTCCTTTGCATGACACTCGGACATTAAAGTACAGAATGGGTCTTCCGGTATTATCCTGAACACTGTATATTAGGGGTGTGACGAGACTCCTATCCCACGAGACGAGACACGAGATCGGGTTCACGAGACGAGATTTTTATAGTATATTTAAGAAATCCTCAATAATGAAACGTATGAAGGGAAAATAGTCTTTTATTCAACTGAAAATCATAAAATGCAAAAATGTTGGTGCGTTTGGAAATCAACTTGTAATGCATGTCATTTTACTTCTATTTGAATGAATTATTTGCAGTAAAACAACATGCAAACACTGCTAAATGTTTTGCCACTAAATCAACCAATTGTTTTCTGCCCACATGAGAAATCTCACTGAACTTCTTTCTATAGATTGAACATAACATAAACAGTATAAATAAAATAAACATATAAATGAAAAATTCAAATTACACTTCAAGTGTCACTTTAACTGCAGGACAAAGTTGACCATTTCCCAGTCACTATTGATTGTGTGGCTGTAACTGTTATAAAGCTCTGCGTACACCGAGAAGTCCAACCGTCAGCGGTGATAGCGACGCTTCCTGCCTCTTTAGGGGCCGTTCACATATCGCGCGGCAGGAAAAAACGAGCGTTGCTTCCATTTTGCACGAATGAAAATGCGCGCGATATGTGAACGGCCCCTAAGACTCTGTGCAACCTTTGCCGAGGTGTACGGCATAGTTTTCTTACAATGTTTACATATTGTTTGTGTCTTGTGTGTTATTCTTTCGCCGTTTATTATTTCCACTGGAAAACCAAAATGTTTCCACACAAACGGGGCATCTTCAATAATAATTTCACTCTCAGACTGATAGTACGACGAGACAACTTCTCACCTCGACGAGAAATCTCGTCACGTTTTAGTCTCGTGGTACGAGATTTCGCCACACCCCTACTGCATAAGCATTCATTTCGTGTGTCATTGAACGGAAGAGCAGTGCTGCCAATTTAGCGACTTCCCCGCCCCTTTTGAGACTTTTTTCAAGAGCCTAGCGACAAATCCAGCAACTTATTGGATCAGTGGAGTTGCAATTATGACGTCACATTTAGCGACTACTTTTAGCTACTTTCAGCTGAAAGCAATTGGCGATACAGCGGAAGAAATGTCGCGTGTAACCGTCACATCCTCTTGATTTTCCCCGCAAAAATGTCTCTACACTGTACAAGCAGTTAAGTTACGGTAACTCAAACCATTTGAGGAAACCGACTGCCTTAAACCGTTTACGTTTTAAAAACAATAAGTAAGAGTACTGTAAACTCAGAAAAATTAAGTTAAATTCACTACTATTTCAGTGTTGGTTTAGTCAATCATTAGAGTACACTCAACTTAAAGATTTTCAGTTTATTTCACTCATTCAGTCTTAAAGTCATAAGTCTTAAAAACTCAAGGTTCAAGGAAATCGATTGCCATAAATGGTTAATCAAAAGTATTAAAGTTATAAGAATAAGCAAAAACGTTGGTATGACAGTCTCATTTTTTAAGTCTTATAACAAGCTGTTCACACATTGGCAATAAAAATAAAAAAAGTGTACAATAAATTAAACATTTTCCATATAGGCCCTTTAAACATTTACCACGACAAATATGGTTCATCATTGTTTTTAAATGGAATAATATAACTTAAAATGTTTATTAAAGCGTTTAATTGTTTGTTCTTTAAATCTTAATTAGAAAAAAAATTTCCATGTGAAATTTGTAATTTAATCGTAAACTTTGAGCAAGAATTAAGAAAATTCAAATCCTCAATTTTAACAAGGGAAGGTCATTTTGACCTTTTTAATATAACATCCATTCGTACATAGACACCTCACTCACTATGAAAATAAATGGACTATGAGACTTCAACAAGATCACCAGCAGGAGGCGGAAAAACACCAGGTACAGGACACACACACACGAACATGTGGTTAAAAGGGGACTCGTAATGGTTTTACACATCACACAAAACTGTCAGCATTTTTTGAATTGCAAAAAAACAGTTTAGTTTGTTTTTTAAAGCTATTTGGTTTACAATGACACAGGAAGTGTCCTAAAAAAACATGTTTACACTCTCATTATGCACGCATGTGTCCTCATAAGCCATATATACGAGAACGCACTCACAGAATTTTCTGTAGCATCGCACTGCTCTAATCTATTGGCTCAGGGCTGGGGAATTTGTACAGTTCTACCAAATATTTTTCCAGTCTAATAAAGTGCTAAAATATGTGGGGCTGTGGTGAAGACTGGGCTGGCTTTATTCAAAAGCACCCAGTGTAAACGTGCTGCCGTCTCCAGGATCACAGACCTGCGCACACCAGACGGCGCACTATGCTGACAGATTGAGTGAGTTTTGTGGGCTGAACTACTTGTGGGTTTTGTAAATCACCGCGCTTAGACATGAAGTCACTCAGAATCCGAGCGAAATTAGAATGACAGACTATAATTGCGTGTATAAAGACACAAAGATGACTACTAAACGTCCCCAGAAATGAGCTAAACATGACAAAAGCTCCCTCTGGGGGCACAAATGATATATACGCCGTATATCACGGGACAAAAGATTTCTGAAGACTGGAGTAATGATGCATCTTTGATCACAGTTTAAAATATATTTCAATAGAAAACAGTTCCATTTAAAGTGTAATAATATTGTGGGGTTTTTTTTGAGAGTAAAAAATATTTCAGGGTTATGGTTGTGCTAAGTTATAATTTACTTTATAGAAAAACAAAAGGAGCTCTGGCATGTCCTCATTTAGTCCGCCAGTAACCGTGTGTTGGTGTGCGAGAGAGAGAGAGAGAGTGACCGAGACCCCCTCTAGACTGAACCACTGACAGGAAATGAGTGCGAAACACACGCCACACGCTTGGAAAAAACAAACGAGACGCGCATACACAGCATGCAAGCGTCCTTCTAGGTCATTTTCAGCCATAGAAACAAAGTCCCATAATGCATCGCTTCCCAGATACTGACCAAAGACGTGGAATCCTAGCACACAGGTGTACGTGGCCCAGTCGATGTCCTTGCACTCGGAACGGTTACGAATCAACTTACAACCGTTTGGAATGTCCCCTGTGGAAGAGGGAAAAAAACACGTCAGGAAAACGCAACATTTCACAAGCTGAAAGTCTTTTTACTCAACCAAAGAGACAAGATATTAAATGTGATCGGACGTTAATGGTTTTCAGAGAAACTGAGTTTGTTGCGGTCAGCCACTCACAGTAAAGGATTTCATAGTCTCCTGAGTTGGACATGATGAACTTGTTGTCGGGCGACCAGTCAAGATGTGTAATGTAGCTGGAATGTCCCTGAGGATAGAGATGAAAAGATTCGACAATGAAAAAGGAGGAGGAAAACAGTTCTATCACAGCATTTGTAATAATCGATGGCAGAGCTGCTTGAATTCTATAGGAGGATAAAGACACTGACGGGGATAATTCCCTTCAAAATGAAAACGCTGTATTTCCCGAATGGAACACAAAAGCAGACATTTTGTAAAATAGTGAGTGAGTGCACGTTTTTAGCCGATGTAAACGCGGTAACCCGATTTATTTCAAGGCTTAAGCATAAACCGGTCGGAACCGGTAGTTTTTTGCCTCTTACCTCGATTTTGCGAGGCATGTGACCACATTAAACCGCTTTCTGTTGGCTTATTGCAGTGCGCATGTGTGATACGTGACGGAAGCGCATCCAGACAAAGTGAGCGTTTTGTAGGAAAAGAAGGAAATATCACAAACGCAAAATTGCAAAAATGTGTTCTCATCACGTACAGCAGAAGTAGTCCGTAACCGCATGAGAGAATATTATATGTTCTGTAAGTTTCTCGCAAGCTTTATTTAACATCGCATCTGACATAACAGACACGCAAATGATTCATTTTGACGTCACTACAGGGGAATAACCCGATGTATTAATAAAGTCGTTTAAAATTGCGTTTTCAATTTACTGGTTTACATGTAAACGGGGAAAACTGGTTATTTCAATAAGCTGATATTTGTAAGTTAATGTGCATGAAAATGTGCACAGTAAAAAAAAAAAAAAGACAAAAAAGCACTGCATTCTAAGGGTTTTCCATTGCAATCCGCTACTTTTCCATTGTTTTTCTATGTAAACACTCGTTAGATGGACGTTTTGCGCTCGCATCTTGCATCTTTTGCAGCATGACGTGCATTCTTAAAAAGTGGCATTCGAATTTAAATCTTTTTAAGGCATCTCGAGACTTGCAAAACCATGTCAGCAAGCTCTAAGACTTTAATAAACACACAATTTAACACAAGGAAAAGAACAAAACTTTGTCACTCTCATGACAATTAAGAGTAATTATTGGTCACCCTTTTCGTCAGTCTGTGGGTTTTGGACATATTTAACCAATGAAGAGCTAAACCGCCTAACTCCTCAAACTGTCAGTCAAACCTCGTAACTCCACCCACCTCTATCGTGAATGAGTGCAGCACAAATTGCCTCATTCTAATGGCAGACAAAACACAAAATCTGCTGGTCAGAAACTTTGTAACCTGATCTGACCACATATAAATAAAAAATTTCAACTTTCACAGGTGTTAAATTAAAAAAAGTGTTTTTTCCATTTCCTGAAAAGTAGTGTTTATGGAGATACGAGGTTACAGCCCAACAGCGACGACTCAATGTTACTCATTAAACATTGGAGGAAACATTCCAACGGCTGCAACCCTTGTGAAAAATAAGTATGCTTAATTGAGCCTTCGCAAACAGTTTGATTGACAGGCGATCTGACCAATCATAACCCCGATTCCGCCATTTTGACCGAAAAAGCGGTCAGGGGAGTTAGTAGATGAACGTCGGTGAACTTGAATCACGTCTTGAAACAACATTCCTTCTGATGTTCATTCATGTTTATTTGACGCTATAAATGAACTAGTATGAAGAGATGATCGAGGAGCGACAGACACATTAAACACACACTACACGCTATTTACTCATTAAACTGCTTTAAAAAATTACGATATATTAAATATGAAACTGTTTCATTCGTTGTCAGTGTCCTCTTTGCTCCTCTATGAATTTTTCACTGCGTGAGAACATGATGTGTGGCGTGAGAGCACATGACTTGCATGGTAACAGGGGGCGGGTTTTTGCGAAGAGTCAATTGTATTGAATGTGCACATCAAATTTTAAAAGTATATATAGAAAAAACTGTACTTACAGATAATAAAAAGTTAATGAAATAAATTAAACTTTAAAAGAAACAGTCATGACTTATGACATTTTAATAATCTTTTGCCATGCTTTAAAAGAAGTACACTATTTTGATGTGTTGACTTGACTAACATACTAAAGCACATGATTATATTTTTAACTGAATAGTGTTAATATCGCATTTAAAGTTAATATATTTTAATATTTCATCACAACGAATGTGGCATTAAAAATACATTTTAAACACATACAAATTTCAACAGAAACGACATTAAAGTATTTGTTCGTTTACCATAAATGTTTGTCAGCACATTCTGTCAAAGATATGCACTTCAACCATATGTCAAAGAAAACACAAAAATAATAATGTACTTAAATGAGCTCAGCTAATTGCATTTAATGTAAATGTAAACAATAACATACTTTTATATACATGCAATTAAGTGTCTGTTCTCAAGTGCAAACTCAACGTTTTCAATCTTCTAATCTAAAGTATATTATTTGTGCAAAAGTACACTTTTTTTAAGTTTTTCACAAGGGAACAACACATCCTGAGCCAAGACTTGGAATGTGGTGTACGATTCATATGGAGCACGTTTATTGTGCTTTATGGTATTGCCTGACGGCAAATGAACATCTATTTTCATTGTATATATTTATGAAAAATATCTCATTTTATAAGCACAGAAGACAGAAAGTCATACAAGCGTAAAACAGGGGTGAGGAAATAATGACATTTTTTAGGTAATCCAGCTCTTTAACCCAGATACATAAAATCAATTGCGTTCAAAAGTCTAAAAGCACCCATAAACCTTCCTCCAATGAGACGGCAAATGTCTCACAGACAACTAATCAAAGCGATGGAAGAGGACAGAAGGCGTTTCAAAGACTGAACGCAGTGATGTGTTGATAAAGAGCGCTGGAGGGGTTTCCAACAGCTCCAGCTCAATCCGATTGGGCGCCGAGTCGACGGCTTCCCTCCCGCATCCGCGCTGACGTTTTCACGCGTGTATACGTTCGTGAACGCCTGTTATCTGTTCCCTCGAGAACATAAAGATCACCTATCGCTCCATTCCCAGCTTTTCATTCACACACTGACATGTGATTTATGTTTCCACTGTCCTAGAGCCTGAACTGTAGAAGTCAAGCATTCCCACGCTGCACCGCAGTCCAAATGCTTTATAGCTCAACGGTGCATTGCTTGGAATTTTTGACCTCAACAGTATTTGGACACACATCACATTTAAAAATGTATGAATCTCAAATGAATTACATAAATAAAATAATAAACCTGCATTTTTTTTTTTTTTTTTCATCAGTCCATAGTTCTTTTGACAAATGTTTTCTGGTAAAATGTGATTGTGTTGTGTATTATTAAGTTTTGCTTGTGGGTCCAGATCTGTTTTGAGGAGTAACACGGTTCAATTATGCTGACAGACACAAGAGCGAGTCGTTTGCCAGCATCAATAAAACCCCAGGCCAACGTTCCCACAATCTCTGAATTCCCATCGGATCCTGAGATGTATCAGGCAGTGAAGAGCACTGAAAGACAGGCACGCTTTCATTCTGTCTGCTAAAATCACACTGTCCAAAACCACTTCCGCCAGTAATATCATAATTCAGTCATTCTATGGAGGAAGTATTATTTGTGTTTATGTTTGATGCTTTTTTTCCAAGTATCTAATTTGATGATGGTGTACATATTTTAAAGTAGTACACTAATGTTCAAATATTTGGGGGCAATGAGACTTAAAAAGAAAATTATATTTGTATTCAGCAAGGACGCATTAAATTGATCAAAAGTGACATTAAAGAGATGCATAATGTTATAAAAGATTTCGGTTTCAAATAAATGCTGTTCTTTAGAAATTTATATTCAAAGAATCCTAAAAAAAAAAAAATGCATCAGTTTCCTTAAAAAGTGTTCAAATCAGCATATTAGAATGATTTCTGAAGGATCATGTGACTCTGAAGACTGGAGTAATTCAGCTCTGCATCACAGGAATACATTTTAAAATAGAAAAAACGATCTTTTTTTTATTTAGATTTAACAATATTACTGTTTTACTGTATTTTTGTTTACCTACCATTTAAAATGTTTTTTTGTATCCTATGCTCACTTTTATGTCAGTATAGCAGACACATATTTCAAAATATGAATATTAAATATTCATTCAAAATGTAACATTTTGTCATGATAAAATGTGCATCGGTTTTCCCACTGACAATATAAACCCAAATTTCATCAAAACTGAATAATTCATTCGTGTCCCTGAATTTCGGTTCACATTTTGTCCGGCAGAATGTATAAATCTTAGAGAAATGCACTCGTCTCGCAGACCGACTATTATTACTGCGATCGAGCACAGATGTAAATGACATAAAACTTCAACTGCACAAAAACTGCAGAGGAAAATAAAGAAAAAGAATGGGGGAGTTGTGTGATTGAGAGCGTGTTGACGGGGTTCAGCCGAGCGAGAGCAGACCCGCTTCAGACACGCACGGTAAAGTTTCGTTCTCCGCTCCACCCCTCGGAATAGAGAAAATAGGCAATTATACAGCCATAAAACAATTACATGAATTGCAAGGTAAATAACAATTCTTTACTGAGGGACTGATGACAAATAAGTTTAAAATGAGTTGCAAATTGTTGTAAATCTTTGTATTCACATTTGTTTTATACAATTTTCAATAAAAAAAAAAAAAAAAAAGGTTTAAAGATTTAAAAATTCAGTCATTAATTCCTCTCCCTCGTGTCGTTCTACACCCGTAAGACCTTCGTTCATCTTCAGAACACAAATGAAGAGTTTTTTTTTTTTTTTTATCTCCCACAGAAAGCAACTGAATTACCACATTCAAGGTCTAGAGAAGTAGTAAAGACATTGTTAAAATAGTCCACGTGAACACTGTTTTAGTATTGGCTCCATTATTGGATAAATGGAGATGGCCAATAATGAGTCTGCGTTCTGACGAAGAGCAGATGTTCACTATGTTCACTGCGCCCACTGTGTAACAGAATGACAGGGAAGAGAAGAAATTGTTGAATAAAGTTATTTTTGCTTTGTTTTTACGCACAATTCTTGTCGCTTCATAACATTAAGGTTGAACCACCGTAGTCACGTGGACTATTTTAATGACGTCTTTACTACCTTTCTGGACCTTGAAAGTGATAATTTAGTTGTTTTCTATGGGAGAACTCTCAAATTTCATCAAAAATATCTTAATTTGTGTCCCGAAGGTCTTACGGGTGTAGAACGACCTGAGGGACATGAGTAATTAATGACAGAAATTACATTTTTTTGGTAAACTAACCCTTTAAATACATTTACTATCATTTTTTATTTTTTTACTTTTATTTTTTTATCTATTTGTGGCAGGACAAGCACTATAAGTAACACTTTGGGAGGTAAAGTACCCCTATTATGCTTTTTTTTCTCGAATATTACCTTTCAGGTAGTGTCTGCAAAGCCTCAAAGGTCATAGTGCAGTTATTGTCTCCCAAAAGAAACATTATATATTATATATAATGTATATATATATATATATATTTTTTTTTTTTTTTTTTTACCTTGGATGCATGTAAACTTATTGTAGGAACTTTAAAACAAAAATATGAATCTTTAAATAGCAAAATATGGCACTTTAAATGCACCTTCTGTTCAACTCTGCAGTGCTCTGCTGAGTTTCTGTGTGAACAACCTTGTAAATGTCAGATACTCACAGTGCATTTCCCATATCTGCTATATTTGCGTCCCTTATCCGACACCGTGTAGAGGTAAATGAAGTTATCATGTGATCCCACTGCCAGCAGCGTGCCATCTGAGAAGACGCAGCAAAACGGTGAGGAAGAGGGACATTTGGCAGAAGTGCAAGAAACAAACAAACAGTAGGCAAAACAAACTCACCGACAGAGTAGCGCATCACGGAGAGCTGCTCATTGCCGTCCGTGTGAATGGCCACCAGGTCTCGCGTCTCTGCGTCCAGAGCATACCACCTGAGACACACACAAAACACTGTCTGAACTGCAGCCATTACACCAGAATAATGTTAAACGCATGTACATTTATGCAGAATTTCCCTGTGGAGATGACCGGTCACTTACTTCCCTGAGTGAGTACCAATGGCAACGACCGAACCGCTAGGATGGAAGTCTGCGCAGTGCCCGTGCTCCTAAACACACATGGATACTGTCACACTCAAAGCACACTCCATTAGAAAACAAGAATTTTCAACCTTTCGGACTCCAAGACTCCAGACTATGAAATATGTCTTGATTTGAGTTGTTTTAACTTATTTTCAATTTTGTTTTGCCTTGTTTTAAATAATTTTAAGCCATTTTATATGGCCTGCTTGGAACCGTGTGCTGTCGCCCCCTAGTGGTTCCAAAGGCTTGAATGACTTTAAAGCCACTGTTAAAAATAATGATTTATGTAAATCAACAAAATTATGTATTATTGCACCATTGAAAATATCAATTTGGGGTGAGGAGTCCTTTTTATGAAGAATCTTTCAATCTTCAGAGAGTGTTTTGTTTAAAAGTTGACTGCTGTTCCAATGGGTGCTTCTGTGAAAAAAGGTTTGGTATTTACCAAACTTTGCAATTTGTCTTTTTATTGGTGCTTTGATTAATAATGATAATGATAATGATAATAATAATAAAATATTTGCAAGAACCACTTACAGTGGGTATGGAAAGTATTCAGACCCCCTTAAATTTTTCACTTATATTGCAGCCATTGGCTAAAATCATTTAAGTTCATTTTTTTCCTCATTAATGTATACACTGCACCACATATTGACAGAAAAACACAGAATTCTTGACATTTTTGCAGATTTATTAAAAAAGAAAAACTGAAATATCACATTTTCTAAGTTTTCAGACCCTTTGCTGTCACACTCATATGTTTAACTCAGGTGCTGTCCATTTCTTCTGATCATCCTTGAGATGGTTCTACACCTTCATTTGAGTCCAGCTGTGTTTGATTATACTGATTGGACTTGATTAGGGAAGCCACACACCTGTCTCTATAAGACCTTACAGCTCACAGCGCATGTCAGAGCAAAGGAGAATCACGAGGTCAAAGGAACTGCCTGAAGAGCTCAGAGACAGAATTGTGGCAAGGCACAGATCTGGCCAAGGTTACAAAAACAATTCTGCTGCACTTAAGGTTCCTAAGAGCACAGTGGCCTCCATAATCCTTAAATGGAAGACGTTTGGGACAACCAGAACCCTTCCTAGAGCTGGCCGTCCGGCCAAACTGAGCTATCGGGGGAAAAAAGCCTTGGTAAGAGAGGTAAAGAAGAACCCAAAGATCACTGTGGCTGAGCTCCAGAGATGCAGTTGGGAGATGGGAGAAAGTTGTAGAAAGTCAACCATCACTGCAGCCCTCCACCAGTCGGGACTTTATGGCAGAGTGGCCCGACGGAAGCCTCTCCTCAGTGCAAGACACATGAAAGCCCTCATGGAGTTTGCTAAAAAAAACACCTGAAGGACTCCAAGATGGTGAGAAATAAAATTATCTGGTCTTTTTGGCCTTAATTCTAAGCGGTGTGTGTGGAGAAAACCAGGCACTGCTCATCACCTGTCCAATACAGTCCAACAGTGAAGCATGGTGGTGGCAGCATCATGCTGTGGGGGTGTTTTACAGCTGCAGGTACAGGATGACTGGTTGCAATCGAGGGAAAGATGAATGCGGCCAAGTACAGGGATATCTTGGACGAAAACCTTCTCCAGAGTGCTCAGGACCTCAGACTGGGCTGAAGGTTTACCTTCCAACAAGACAATGACCCTAAGCACACAGCTAAAATAAAGAAGGAGTGGCTTCACAACAACTCCGTGACTGTTCTTGAATGGCCCAGACAGAGCCCTGACTTTAACCCAATTCAGCCTCTCTGGAGAGACAAATGGCTGTCCACCAACGTTTACCATCCAACCTGACAGAACTGGAGAGGATCTGCAAGGAGGAATGGCAGAGGATCCCCAAATCCAGGCGTGAAAAACTTGTGGCATCTTTCCCAAAAAGACTCATGGCTGTATTAGATCAAAAGGTGCTTCTACTATATACTGAGCAAAGGGTACTTATGACCACGTGATATTTCAGTTTTTCTTTTTTAATAAATCTGCAGAAATGTCAAGAATTCTGTGTTTTTCTGTCAATATGGAGTGCTGTGTGTACATTAATGAGGAAAAAAATGAACTTAAATGATTTTAGCAAATGGCTGCAATATAACAAAGAGTGAAAAATTTAAGGGGGTCTGAATACTTTCCGTACCCACTGTATGTCATGGCATGCGTCGTAAAGTTTGCCAACAAATTGCTCAAGCACGTCTATTTATTCTGCTTTCTTTTCTGAAATATTAACTTATATTACATCTGGATGAAGGGAAAGTTTGACCACAAAGTCAACAAACAGGTTTAATTCCTTTGGTACGTTCTGAAGAACAAAACTCTGGGCTATAAATTAAACTGTTACTTTTTTTCTTTTTCTTTTTTTTTTAACATAATATGATATAAAATGCATAAAAGGCTTAGTTCACCAAAAAAGTGAAAGTTCTGTTATTAATTACGCACCCTCATGTCGTTCTACACCTTTTATATGTGAACCGAACCACTGACTCGAAACAAAAGATTCGTAAAGCTTCATGAATCAGTGTTTTGAAATCGTCCATCACTAGATATAGTTGAAAAGTCGTTATTTTTGTTTTTTTTAGCACACAAAAAGTATTCTCATCTCTTTATAACATTAAGGTTGAATCACTGTAGTCACATGACCTGTTTTAAATATGATTTCTGTTCATCTGAAAGTGTTCATTATCTTGCTGTCAATAGAGACTCACTGAACCATCAAAAATATCTTCATTTGTGTTCTGAAGATGAACGAAAGTCTTACAGGTGTAGAACCACATGAGAGAGAGGAATTAATGACAGAATTTTCATTTTTTGGAGAACTAACCTTTTAAGTCACTAAAAAAAAAGTTTTTTAATTATGTTTGGACCTTGTAGTCCATCCAAACATACCTTTTGATCCACCGTTTTTTCTGATCACATGATTTTTTTGTTGCGCAATGAGGGATTTCCCCGGTAAATGTGTTTCCATCATAGTTTATGTGCATGTCTTCTTATTAGATAAAAAATTATCTGCCTCAATTGAGAATTTATGTGCATCTTGCTGTTATCATCCAGCATTAATACCCCAAAATTCGCATAGAAATAGATGGATGGAAAGATAGCAATTGTGCCAGACGACATCTAACACTGAGACTGAGAGCACATGTATGCAAACGTCTTACGTCCAGCAGTCTGGTCCATTCCAGCGTGTGGTCCACTGAGCTCCAGAGACACACCTGCCTGTCCTGAGCACAGCTGAGGAACAGATCCTTGAAGGGGTGGGCGGCCAGACCCCACAGTTCATCCGTGTGCCCCTGAAAATAGAGACCATGAAACTAACTAGGACTGCAGGTAAAAGCACATGCGTGATAACCATCGGCTCTGCTTTTGTGATTAAGATTATTAGCTTTGGTTTTGTAAACATGTTTGAGTGTGGAATTGAAATGTGAAATGCTGCTTTTCGACCTTCACTAAGACAAACACTGTGTGACTTGCGGTCGAAGATTGAAGGTTGAAGGTTTACCTGCACTTCCACCTGGAATCCGTCATTGAAGGTGCCTCTCAGAATGAAGTTACGTGAAGTGCCCACCAGAAACTGCTCCCCCTTGCCCTCGGCGACTGCACGAATGGTGCCGTACTGATCTGGGACCTGAGGAGAAGCAAACAGACATTATAGAAGAGCTTGTTATGTTTCTATATGCTACGGTTTACGGGTAACACTTCGTTTTAAGACACAGTTACACATAACATGTACTGTACTAGTGTACATAGGAAGAGCAGTTAATTATGAATAATTACAAGAAACTATGACTAAACAAATCCCTGACCCTAGTTAATTAATATTACTCAGTGCTTATTTGTGTAATTACACTGTAACAACATCAGCATAAAGGTGTAATTGATTTATTTTGCAATTAATATTTATTAGTATCATATATACTACAGTTCAAACGTTACAACTTTTATTTATTGCAAGGATGTATTAATTTGATCAAAAGTGACAAGCAAGACTTTTACATGGCTACAAAATGCTTTCAAATAAATGCTGTTCTTATGAATAGTCTATTTATCAAAGAACCCTGAAAAACATATTGTGATTTTCACAAATGTATTCAGTTGCACAACTGTTTTCAACATTCGTAATAATCAGAAATGCTTCTTGAGTATGTGAGTGTGTGTGAGTGTGTTTGAGTGAGTATGTGAGTGAGCGAGTGAGTATGTGAGTGAGCGAGTGAGTGAGTGAGAGAGTGAGTGAGTGAGCGAGCGAGTGAGTGAGTATGTGAGTGAGTCTGGGAGTGACTGAGCAAGCATGTGAGCGAGTGAGTGAGTAATGAGAGTGAATGAGCGTGTGAGTGAGTGAGTAATGTGCGTGAGTGTGTGAGTGAGTGTGTGAGCGTGTGAGCAAGTGAGTGAGTGAGTGAGTAATGAGAGTGAATGAGCGTGTGAGTGATTGAGTGAGTAATGTGAGTGAGTGTGTGAGCGAGTGAGTGTGAGTGAGAGTCCGTACATGTGAGTGAGTGAGTAATGAGAGTGAGTGAGCGTGTGAGTGATTGAGTGAGTAATGTGAGTGAGTGTGTGAGCGAGTGAGTGTGAGTGAGAGAGTCCGTGCATGTGAGTGAGTGAGTGAGTGAGAGAGTCCGTGCATGTGAGTGAGTGAGTGAGTGAGTGAGTGAGTAATGAGAGTGAGTGAGCGTGTGAGTGATTAAGTGAGTAATGTGAGTGAGTGTGTGAGCGAGTGAGTGTGAGTGAGAGTCCGTACATGTGAGTGAGTGAGTGAGAGAGCGAGTGAGTAATGAGAGTGAGTGAGCGTGTGAGTGATTGAGTGAGTAATGTGAGTGAGTGTGTGAGCGAGTGAGTGTGAGTGAGAGAGTCCGTGCATGTGAGTGAGTGAGTGAGAGAGCGAGTGAGTAATGAGAGTGAGTGAGCGTGTGAGTGATTGAGTGAGTAATGTGAGTGAGTGTGTGAGCGAGTGAGTGTGAGTGAGAGAGTCCGTGCATGTGAGTGAGTGAGTGAGTGAGAGAGTCCGTGCATGTGAGTGAGTGAGTGAGTGAGTGAGCGTGTGAGTGATTAAGTGAGTAATGTGAGTGAGTGTGTGAGTGAGTGTGTGAGCAAGTGAGTGAGTGAGTGAGTGAGTAATGAGAGTGAATGAGCGTGTGAGTGATTGAGTGAGTAATGTGAGTGAGTGTGTGAGCGAGTGAGTGAGCAAGTGAGTGAGTGAGTGAGTGAGTAATGAGAGTGAGTGAGCGTGTGAGTGATTAAGTGAGTAATGTGAGTGAGTGTGTGAGCGAGTGAGTGTGAGTGAGAGTCCGTGCATGTGAGTGAGTGAGTGAGTGAGTGAGAGAGCGAGCGAGTAATGAGAGTGAGTGAGCGTGTGAGTGATTGAGTGAGTAATGTGAGTGAGTGTGTGAGCGAGTGAGTGTGAGTGAGAGAGTCCGTGCATGTGAGTGAGTGAGTGAGTGAGAGAGCGAGTGAGTAATGAGAGTGAGTGAGCGTGTGAGTGATTGAGTGAGTAATGTGAGTGAGTGTGTGAGCGAGTGAGTGTGAGTCCGTGCATGTGAGTGAGTGAGTGAGTGAGAGAGCGAGTGAGTAATGAGAGTGAGTGAGCGTGTGAGTGATTGAGTGAGTAATGTGAGTGAGTGTGTGAGCGAGTGAGTGTGAGTGAGAGAGTCCGTGCATGTGAGTGAGTGAGTGAGTGAGAGAGTCCGTGCATGTGAGTGAGTGAGTGAGTAATGTGAGTGTGTGAGCGAGTGAGTGAGCGTGTGTGTGTGTGTGAGTGAGTGAGTGAGTGAGTGAGTGAGAGTGACTGAGTGAGTGAATATGAAAGTGAGTGAGTGTGGGAGCGATTCAGTGAGTGTGAGTGTGCGAGCAAGCGTGTGAGTGAGTGAGTGAGTGAGTGAGTGAGTGAGTGAGTGAGTAAGTAATGTGAGTGAATGAGCGTGTGAGTGATTGAGTGAGTAATGTGAATGAGTGTGTGAGCGAGTGAGTGTGAGTGAGAGTCCGTGCATGTGAGTGAGTGAGTGAGTGAGAGAGTCCGTGCATGTGAGTGAGTGAGTAATGTGAGTGTGTGAGCGAGTGAGTGAGTGAGCGTGTGTGTGTGAGTGAGTGAGTGAGTGAGTGAGTGAGTGAGTGAGAGTGACTGAGTTAGTGAATATGAAAGTGAGTGAGTGTGGGAGCGATTCAGTGAGTGTGAGTGTGCGAGCAAGCGTGTGAGTGAGTGAGTGAGTGAGTGAGTGAGTAATGTGAGTGAATGAGCGTGTGAGTGATTGAGTGAGTAATGTGAATGAGTGTGTGAGCGAGTGAGTGTGAGTGAGAGAGTCCGTGCATGTGAGTGAGTGCGAGCGAGTTAGTGTGTGAGCAAGCGAGTGACCGAGTGAGTGAGCATGTGAGTGTATGACCGAGTGAGTGAGTGAGTGAGTGACCGAGTGAGTGAGCATGTGAGTGAGTGCGTGAGCGAGTGAGCCAGTATGTGAGTGAGTGAGTGTGTGAGCGAGCGAGTGACCGAGTGAGTGAGTATGTGAGTGAGTGAGTGAGTGAGTGAGTGAGTGAGCGAGTGACTGAGTGAATGTGTGTGTGTGAGTTAGTGAGCGAGTCAGTGAGTGAGTATGAGTGAGTGTGTGAGTAAGTGTGTAAGGAGTGAGTGAGTGTATGACCGAGTGAGTGAGTGAGTGAGTGAGTGAGGAGCGAGTGAGCGAGCATGCGAGTATGTGAGTGAGTGAGTGAATGTGTGTATGTGTGTATGTGAAAGTGAGCGAGTGAGTGAGTGAGTGTGTGTGAGCTTTAGTTCAGGTATGTCTCTCACCTCTATGTCTCTCTCTGGATTCAGGTCATGGTCCCACAAAATGATCTTGTGGTCTTTGCCTCCCCCTGTGAGCAGAGTGCCATTCCTCATCTGACACAGAGTGAAGACGCTGCCGTCGTGAGCCTTGATCTGGCGCGAGATCTGAAACGCTCCTGTGGGGATCATGGGTTGGGTTAGTCAGACAACTCGTACACAATTTCTGGGAACAGAACACCACAAATATCCCTCCTGGCTAATGCGCTTTATGTGCCAGACTGTTTTGCCATTGGGGATGTGATAGGGCTTTTAGAAAAGCCAGTGAAAGAGAAGCTCATAGATACGCTTGCCAGTGAGGCCAGGGGTGCATGTGTGTGTGATGACGTTGCATTCTGGAAATTCCAGCAGATTATCACATCCTCCTGTAATAATACTGATGGCTCGGCTGCCTGCGCAAAGAGCCAAACCGAGGGAAATATAGAGTCCGAGAGTGCTGAAGCAGCTCCTCAATACACACACGCACTCACATTTCTGAAACAGAGAGTCCAGCTGAACAGACTGGCGTTACACAGTTACACACCTGCACTGCCACACTTCTACGGTTACACGCTAACTGCAGATGTAGAGACAGGAAACCAGCTAGACGAGGCCAGTTGAGGACGCAACATGTGCCAAATGATTCAAGTAAAAAAGAAGCACATGTAGCGCTCCACAACAAGGAACTCATTTCTGTAAAGTGTGTGCATATCTGTCTGTTTTGTTTATTAATAAGGAATTTAATTTAATTATCATTCATTAAACTTGTTAATAAATGAACATTTAAGTGTACCATTCAGTTTGGGGTCGGTAAGATTTTATGTTTTTGAAAGAGGTCTCGTCCGCTCACCGAGGATGCATTTATCTGATCACAAATACAGTAAAAGTGTGAAATATTTTTTCAATTTAAAATAATTATTTTCTATTTGAACATTACTCCTTTACTCCAGTCTTCAGAGTCACATGATCCTTCAGAAATCCTTCTGATTTTCTGCTCAAATGTTTTCACAGATTCACAGAACTCATTTCATATCAAAATATCAAGGAAAACTATTTCATCTGAAGTGGACTTTTGGGCTTTATGACTGTGGTAATCGCTGTCCTCTAGGAGGCGCTATAGCACAGGACTGTAATGCACACATGAGGAGATAAATAAAGCAGTGATGAATGAGCAGGAGCTGGCGGTGTTTCAGCCTGTGGTGCAGCCAATCCAGTTCCACAGCATGCCAGTGAAAACCATTACAACTCCAGGATCAACACTGAGAAAACAATCTGTCAACTTGAGCACACAAACACACAGTTTCGGTCACATAGATATCACGAGCTGTGGATTTCGGAAAATCTGCACAACTAGTTTATCTTTCTGTAGCTCTGAAATGACTGTCGCTGTCATTACAGTGCTTCTGGGTGGACATGACAGAGCTGACGAACTTTAAAAAGACACCTCAAAGTGACAAGATACTAACTTTTTTTTTTTTGGATAGTACCTTGGCTAAAAAATTGAGTGAGTGAGTGTGTGAGCGAGTAAGTGTGAGACAGTGACTGAGTGAGTGAGTGAGTGAGCGAGTGAGTGTGTGAGCGAGTGAGTCTGGGAGTGAGTGAGCGAGTGAGTGAGTGAGTGAGTGAGTCTGGGAGTGAGTGAGCGAGTGAGTGAGTGAGTCTGGGAGTGAGTGAGCGAGTGAGTGAGTCTGGGAGTGAGTGAGCGAGTGAGTGAGTGAGTGAGTGAGTGAGTGAGTGAGTGAGTGTGTGAGTGAGTGAGTCTGGGAGTGAGTCGGAGTGAGTGAGTGAGTGAGTGAGTGAGTGAGTGAGTCTGGGAGTGAGTCGGAGTGAGTGAGTGAGTGTGTGAGTGAGTGTGTGAGCGAGTGAGTGTGTAAGTGAGTCTGGGAGTGAGTGTGTGAGCGAGTGAGTGTGTGAGTCTGGGAGTGAGTGAGTGAGTGAGTGTGTGACAGTGACTGAGTGAGTGAGTCTGGGAGTGAGTGAGTGAGTGAGTGTGTGACAGTGACTGAGTCTGGGAGTGAGTGAGTGAGTGAGTGTGTGACAGTGACTGAGTGAGTGAGTGAGTGAGTGAGTGAGTGAGTGTGTGACAGTGAGTGAGTGAGTGTGTGAGACAGTGACTGAGTGAGTGAGTGAGTGAGCGAGTGAGTCTGGGAGTGAGTGAGCGAGTGAGTGTGTGAGCGAGTGAGTCTGGGAGTGAGTCTGGGAGTGAGTGAGCGAGTGAGTGAGTGAGTGAGTGGGTGAGTCTGGGAGTGAGTGAGCGAGTGAGTGAGTGAGTGTGTGAGTGAGTGAGTCTGGGAGTGAGTCGGAGTGAGTGAGTGAGTGAGTGAGTGAGTGTGTGAGCGAGTGAGTGTGTAAGTGAGTCTGGGAGTGAGTGAGTGAGTCTGGGAGTGAGTCGGAGTGAGTGAGTGAGTGTGTGAGCGAGTGAGTGTGTAAGTGAGTCTGGGAGTGAGTGAGTGAGTGTGTGACAGTGACTGAGTGAGTGAGTCTGGGAGTGAGTGAGTGAGTGAGTGAGTGTGTGACAGTGACTGAGTGAGTGAGTGAGTGAGTGAGTGAGTGAGTGAGTGAGTGTGTGACAGTGACTGACTGAGTGAGTGAGTGAGTGAGTGAGTGTGTGAGTGAGTGTGTGAGTGAGTGAGTCTGGGAGTGAGTGAGTGTGTGACAGTGACTGAGCGTGTGAGTGAGTGAGTGTGTGAGCGAGTGTGTCTGGGAGTGAGTGAGTGAGTGTGTGAGTGAGTATGTGAGTGAGTCTGGGAGTGAGTGAGCGTGTGAGTGAGCGTGTGAGCGAGCGAGTGAGCGAGTGAGTCTGGGAGTGAGTGAGTAATGTGAGTGAGTGAGTGAGTGAGTGTGAGCGAGCGAGTGAGTGAGTGCGAGCGAGCGAGTGAGTGAGTAATGTGAGTGAGTGAGTGTGAGCGAGTGAGTGAGTGAGTGACTGAGTGAGTGACTGAATGAGCGAGTGAATATGAAAGTGAGTGAGTGAGTGTGGGAGTGATTGAGTGAGTAATGTGAGTGAGTGTGTGAGCGAGTGAGTGTGAGTGAAAGAGTCTGTGCATGTGAGTGAGTGCGAGCGAGCGAGTGAGTGAGTAAGGAGTGAAAAATTTATAATGTTACAAAATATTACCATTTCATATAAATGCTGATCTTTTGAACTTTCTGTTCATCAAAAAATCCTGAAAAAAATGTATCATGGTTTTTTAACATTGAAAATAATCAAAAATAATCAGCACTGTAAAAAACACTGTAACTCGGGCATGATTTCTGAAGGATCATGGGACTCTGAAGACTGGAGTAATGATGCTGAAAATTCAGCTTTGATCACAGGAATAAATTCCAGTTTAACAAATATATTTAAATAAAAAAGTTATTTGAAATTGTAATAATATTTCATAATTTTTGATCAAATAAATGAAGCCTAGGTGAGAAGAATTTTTTTTCTTCTTTCAAAAACAAATTTTTGAATAGTGTACTTTTTCTGTTCTTCAGTTTTATTACAATTTTCGGCAAATTTTTTCTTAAATTATAACTTTTAAATGCATTTCAGCTGAATTACGCAAACATATGGTAGCACACATGGGCTGCAGTAGGTCAGATGTGAGCTTCACAGTGTAATAAACTCCTCTGTATTTCTCTACTGAAGCGAAGGCTAGAATGGCAATCATAAACTGAGCTTTTCGAGTCATTTTCACAGTGATGACATGAGCAATAAACAAAGATTCCCGTTATTAGTATGTTGTCAGAGGTAAATCCTGCAGCCTTTTTCTTGACCTGTGCAGCAACTTGTCTGTTAATGTTAATACGTCTGGAGTTTGAGAAACTCACTTTCTTTAGAAAAGAATGTGGTTATGCATTGATCCCCTATACACATCTGGCCTAATTCTCCTTCCTTCCTTTTCTTTTATGGTGAGCTGATTTGGACAACATGAACTTCTCTTTAGTTTCAGAGCGAGCAGCAGAGCGGAGAGGAATACCATCGCTGATGATGGAAAAATGAAAATGTGAAGGTGTGCATGCTGGCAGTGCTATATATATTTATATATACAGGGCTGGGTAGGTTACTTTTAAAATATATTTCACTACAGATTACAAAACACATGCTTTAAAAAGTCATTTGTAACATATTTCGTTACATTACTCAAGTTTAGTAACTTCATCTAAATACTTTAGAATACTTTGGAATACTAACAAGTGTGAAACAAACACAAAAAAGGTCATTGAGAGTTTTTCCCTCAGAATTGCGTGATATAAACTCACAATATTGAGAAAAGTCAGAAATATGTGATATAAACTCTAATTAACTATAAATTCGTAACTCCCGAACGATGGGTGTATATATATATATATATATATATGCGCGTGTGTGAGATGTACCTTTCGGCCCTTTCCCTGGTGCTGGTTCAGCCGTGCTGCGGGTCCATATCAGCATGATTCCTCCCGAGTCTCCGGTGAGGATGTCTCCATTATTGAGGAAAGCCAAACACTGCACAAATTTGGGCTTCTCATATTTCTGTCATAGGGACACAAATAAAAAGCAATAAATGAATAAAGTCAGGAGTTTTCTGCGCCTTGGGGATCAAGCAGAACTTCCCTCACAAAATTTATAAAAGCCTTTTTTTGTTTGGAATCTTTAGGTTTGGCGTTAAATATGACAGAGTAAATACTAAGAAAACTAGGACTAAATGTATCAAGTTTCTTTTTTGGTCCAGAACCGAACTACAAGTGTGAACATGAATTTAACTGAAACAGTATAACACATTCACCCACAATATTTTTAATAAAACATCATAATATTTTAAAAAAGGCCACACAAAGACAATCATGAACATTTCTGAGGGATTATGCTAAATAATCATTGACTGAAAGTTCTGAATCGAGAGTGTTTTTAAGCTTATATCATAGACGATTAAATCTTAACACTCGGATAACACTACGGATTTTGAAACTAGTCTAATGGACAAATAAAAAGTGCAAAAAAAAAAAAAAAATGCACATAAGTGCAAAGTGCATAAAAAATGTCATGATATACATATAATAAATCAGTGGTTTGTGTGTCCTTACACCAAAGATGCCTTGTTTGCGGGCCAGTGAGGAACCGCTCCAGGTCCAGAAGAAGATATGGGATTTCCCACAAGTCACAATGGTGTTGGCGTCAGTCGGGTGAAACTCCACCGCTAAGACCACTTCATTGGTTGTCTAATAAAACAGCACATTGTAAAACCATTACATGAAGAACAAAGAGATGAGAGGGATGTGCAATGAAACAGGGTGTGAGGTACGAACGGAACAGACATGGGCAAAACATGAAAGAACGAGAAGACAACAATCAGAAACGAGATGGAAACGGATTGAGAAGAAAGGCGAAGGAAATGAGATAAGGGCAAAGAAAAGAAAGGAACCAAGAAAGGGGAGGGAGTGGTGATTGTGTGAGAAGAGGAACAGAGTGAATAAAAAGAGTGTGTCCGCGTACCTTAATCTCAGCGATTTTTGATTTCTTCTGCCAGTCCCACACAGTGAGCATGTGCTCATTCGAGTCGTCAATCACGCTGAGATGAGTGCCTGAGTCCTACACACACACACACATCACAATGACTGTTTACAAACAAACACACTTCCGGTTTCTTCAGTCACCCCGGAAAAAAGCACTTTATTCAAATAGAGCTGAATATGACAGGATCGCAGATTTCCATCAAAACCACAAGATCGGGAAAAACTCATATTTCGCTCGTAAAAGCATTTTATCTACCACTATCCACACATCCTATCTCTTTAACCATAATGAAATCAAACGTTTCAATATGAAACTAAACCGCCAGTAGGTGGCGGCAAATCATTGTCTAAATGAGTGAGTCATTGAATCATTGATTTGTTCAAAAAAGCGGATTTATTCAGGAAAGTGCAGCACAGACCAGTGTGTGACATCAAAGTACCATGAGAACGATGTTTTAAAAAAAAAAAATCTTTTTTTTTTTTTAACAGGTGTTTTAGGGCTTTTAGTAAAATGTCCATAAAATTAACGGATAATGTCCTGGAGAAAGTTTTTTTTCAGTGCACAGTAGATGTGGACTTATTTTTATTGGCGAAGAAGAGCAAAAACAGAACATTCCAAGTCTAAAACACTGAATGCGAAAATTTGGCGCGATGACGCTCTCAAATCAAAAACATGGAGCCTTTCACACTTGCCGTGAACATTTCCGGCGTGAAAAAGCGAGAATTTTTTTTTCCCGATCTGTGTGTCGATTTTTTGCCCCGTCGCTCCACGATAAAACGAGACGTCCAATTAGATTTGAGCTTTAAAATCACATGCCCGGAGCAGCTGCTGTTGCACTGAAGGGCGAGAGTGGTGGCGCCGTTTCGAAAACTATTGTAAACAAACACAGAAGAACAGCGTCCAGGAAGAGATTACCGTTGGTATGTGAGAACAATGTTCTTTATATATATATATAACATCATTTCTATTCATTTTCTACTAAAGTGATCACTGTCCGTTTTTTTCATGTGCGCAAGTGTTATGATTACGAGAGCGTGTCAATCATCATGTAATCTCTTGCTCTTCTATATATAAAAATTTAGAGAAACTTTTTTCTACAGATGAAATATGAAGGCAAATAGTATATAAAGAATACATTATCGAATCAAAAGTCACTTTAGATCATATCAGATCAGATGAATAACTCAATGATGGTTTAAAGTGCATTTTTAGCAAAGACATTTTGAAATGTAGCTTAATGCAAAATGTGCCTAGTTATTTTTTAAGATTCTTATAAGCTTTATAGATAGTTTATGGTTGCTGGTCGCCTAACATGCAGGCGCGAATTAGCAGAAGATGATCACTTTCGGTGTGAAAGGTTCATTCACTTCGCTTTTTCAGTGTTTAAGGGCCTTAAGTCACCAAAGACTTCTTGTTTTTTGTAGTGTTGTAAAAAAAAATCTATTTGACATTTGCAAAAGTGCTGATATTCGGAAAAACAGCACTCTTGCTTTGTGTGATATTGCTTAACTAGCTATATCCTTTTTTTTACAGACAAGAACTCATTTTTAGCCTTGAATTTTGGGGGTATTTTAATGATTTTTTGTGGAATTTGTGTAATTCACACCCTGGCCTGGGCGTAATGGGTTCTTTCCTTCTGGTCTTTGTCAGTAAACAAGCAGCAGTTTTTGGTAGAGCAGAATGGAGGGCGATAGTCAAGCCTGTTAGGTAATAAACACAATGAAATCCACATAATGATGGTCGACGTTAGACTCACGGCTTTAGAGAAAGCGAGGGATCCAACTCCTCTCTCAAAGGTGCCGAGGCCGATGATCTGCAGCGTGGACAGACTGACGGAGTCCCAGACTCTCACGTGCGGCTGGAGCGGCTGCAGGATCACGCAAAGGTTACAGCGAGAATTCATGAGGTAAACATTCAAAAAGTGGTTATTCAGATAAACAAGCAGCGCTGTCAGTAAAGAAGCACTCGGTAACATGAGTATTACAGGAAAAATAAATACCACATTATGCAAAGTGTTCCTCTGGAAACTTGCCAGCTAAATGCGTTTGTTTTTGCTCTATCAAGACAAACCGTCTTGAAAGTTTGTTTGCTGAAGCTGAATAGACACTAGCCAGTTATTCTAGAACTTTTCTCCCATTTAAAGCCAAAAAAGATGGAGCACAATATTTGAGAATGAAGTCAAATATGTAAATAGTTTAACAGATCCTCGAAAGGAAGAATAAAGAGTGCCATGCTATGAGAAAATCAGCTTATACTGACAGAACAACTGTATAAATCATTTGCTGTGGAAACTAAAACAGTATGAATGCCTACATGCAGTCATGAAGTCTCGTCTGCTTACCAAGACTGCATTTATTTGATGAAAATTACAATAAAATGGTAATACTGCAATATACAGTACCTGTCAAAAGTTAGGAAACAATACAATTTTTTTTAAATGTTTTTGAAAAAAGTCTATTCTGCTCATCAAGGCTGCATTTATTTGATCAAAAATACAGTAAAAACCATATTATTGTGAAAAAATTTATTACAATTTAAAGTAACTGTTATCTATTTTAATACATTTAAAAACTGTAATGTATTCCTGTGATCAAAGCTGAATTTTCAGCATCATTATTGCAGTCTCCTGTGTCACATGATCCTTCAGAAATAATATATATATATATATATAAATACATATATACATATACATAAATACATATACATATACATAAATACATATACATACATAAATACATATATACATATACATATATATAAATACACATATATATATACACATATATATATATATACATATATACATATACATATATATATACATATACATATATACATATACATATACATATATATATATATATATATACATATATATATATATATATATATATATATACACACACACTAATTCGCAGCTGATTTCTGATTATTTTCCATGTTAAAAAGAGTTGAGCTGCTTTATATTTTTGTGGAAACCATTTTTTCAGGATTTGTTGATAAATAGAAAGTTCCAGAGAAAGTTCCACAAATCTTTCATAATGTAAAAGTCTTTTGATCAATTTAATGCATCCTTGCTGAATAAAAGTATTCATTTATTTGTAAACAATTGCAAAGATCCCAAACTTCTGAACGATAGTGTACATTAAGGCAAACACAGGTTTGTGCGTCATCATAATAGTTTTGTTGATCAAACTCACCCTGCCATCTTTGTCCACTCCTGCTATCTGTCCAGTGGCGATACGGATCTTATCTGGGTGAACGGCAAGACTGCAAGAGAGCAAGACAGAGCAGAGCATTCACTCATCAACACTGTTGAGATGAACGTGGCTTTTGTTTTTCCATCTGTTTGTCATCAAGTCAATATACACGCTCTGCTTCCCTAACTGCTGCTCAGAGACCAAACCACTGACCCTACGCAAACTGTTTGATTGACAGGCGATCTGACCAATCATAACCTCGAATCTGCCATTTTATCCAACAAAGCAGTCAGGGGAGTTATACACAATAAATAGCGTCTAGTGCCTGCTTTAACGTGTTTTACAAGTTCACATTTCAACGTTAATCTACCAACTCCCCTTTGTCAGACAAAATGGCAGATTCAGGGTTATGACTGGTCAGATCGCCTGTCAATCAAACTCTCAATGAAGGGTCAATTGAATGCCCAGCATCCTCGCTGCTAACAATGCTCACTGTTAAGCTTCTTTAATCACATCAGCTCATTTGTTTTGTGTAGAGCCCACTGAATCATTTCCGTCCACAGCCACATTACATAGCCAAAAAAAAAATGGCAGCATCTTTCAATGAAATGTTTAGTTTAATCATTGTCAGGGTCAATGTCCTGTAAGACCAACAGATAACTGCATTCGCCAAATAACATCATGTGTGTATTCATCAGTCTCACCATTTGACACAGTCAGTGTGTCCTAAGTAGTGGCGCTGTGTCCTCTCCTCATAGTTGAAGAGCACAACCACCGAGGCGATGAAATATACGATCTCCCCGGTAGGCAGCAAGTACACGTTTGCACGGCAGTCACGACCCCTGTAGCCATATCTATCCATCTAGGAGTCAAGGAGAACACAGGCAACACAACAAAACACCGAAAACAAACATACAACAACTTATTAAGTCAATTCAATGCTTTACACATTCGTCAGTGGATTTAATTAATTTTATGGGCTTCTCTTTTCTTTTAGAGGATACTGCCTCTAGCATCAGTCGCTAGTGCACCTCTGAGGCGAAGAGAGTGAGATTTACCTGCACAGCTCTTACACTCACCCCCCCTTATTCTCACTCCCGTCCGGGTCACGGCACCAATTTAACCCCTCTAGTTCTACTCGCTCCACTCTGAGCGGGATTCAAACAGCGTTCCAGCAGAGAGGCGCAAGTGCTAACAAGAACGCTAAAGATGCCGCCTCTAGCATAAGTCGCTAGTGCACCTCTGAGGCCAAGTGAGTGAGATTTACCTGCACAGCTTTTACACTCATCTCCCCTTATCCTCACTCCGTCTGGGTCACGGCACCAATTTAACCCCTCTAGTTCTACTCGCACCACTCTGAGCTGGATTCAAACTGCATTCCAACAGAGAGGCGCAAGTGCTAACAAGAATGCTAAAAGATGCCGCCTCTAGCATCAGTCGCTAGTGCACCTCTGAGGCCAAGTGAGTGAGATTTACCTGGACAGCTCTTACACTCACCCCCCTTATCCTCACTCCCGTCCGGGTCACGGCACCAATTTAACCCCTCTAGTTCTACTCGCTCCACTCTGAGCGGGATTCAAACTGCATTCCAGCAGAGAGGCGCAAGTGCTAACAAGAACGCTAAAGATGCCGCCTCTAGCATCAGTCGCTAGTGCACCTCTGAGGCCAAGTGAGTGAGATTTACCTGGACAGCTCTTACACTCACCCCCCTTATCCTCACTCCCGTCCGGGTCACGGCACCAATTTAACCCCTCTAGTTCTACTCGCTCCACTCCGAGCGAGATTTAAACAGCATTCCAGCAGAGAGACGCAAGTGCTAACAAGAGTGCTAAAAGATGCCGCCTCTAGCATCAGTCGCTAGTGCACCTCTGAGGCCAAGCGAGTGAGATTTACCTGCACAGCTGTAGCTGGTCTCCGTTACATCAGCAAATATTGACATACATGTTCAAATGAAATGAAATGAAAGTTTTAATCCATTAAAAGCACAATTTATTTAAATAATTATGTATTTTCATGTTCTCCTTTTAAACTGAAGTTGTCAGTATTTTGCAAATGTGTTCTGTAAATAAACTTGGCTTCATTTGCGTAAAGAGCAAATGCGTTGATACAAAGTGGCGAGTACAAAGCATGCTGGAAAGGAAAGGATACACCCACTCCAGTTTGAGTCTTTCTGGGGGAAGCTCGGTGCGGACCTCGTCGTAGTTCTCCACGTCCGATGGGATAAACATCGTGATAGGTCGTCCTCGCATGAACATTTTGATATAGTCTCCCTCTGTGGAGAGATATGGTGAAGGAAAGATATTCTAAGAAAATACTATATGTGTATCTATGTATGAAACAAAACAAAACCCATGTTTGTTTGTGTGAAGTAAATCCATCTGGAGATTATACGCATTGAATTACGTTGTTTGAAAGAGTCTGTGTGAGCTTTCTAGGTCATTACAGTCAGTCATTTTAGTATATCTTAACATAACATACACAGCATATATTTTACCTTCTAACATTGCTCCTCGTTAATCACATATTCGTTTCTAAATGAAGCTCTTTGATGGAGTTAGTAAAGCTCATGCTCTGAACTCATTCAAAAAACCCAAGCAAATCAAAATTGAAGCTTTGAGTGCCGTGCAGAAGGGCCAGAGCAATGACAATGCCCAAATTAAACCGTGACTTAATAAAGGAAAGAAAGTTTCAAGCAGAAACACCAAGGTGGTGAAAACATGGACAAAGACGGAGTGAGGCAGAAAAAATGAAAAAAGTTTTCTCTAGTCTGCAGAATCATCCTATTATGCATTTAACCCCGAACACAACATCTGACCAGAGATAACCTTTAAAAACCGAATCGACGAGTACATTCTTTACTGTCATTGATGTCCCTGAAGGGATAGCTCACCCAAAAATACCATTTCAGTCACTTACTCACCCTCATGTTGCATTTCTGTCTTATGTGGAACATAACAGAAAAAAAAAATATATATATGTATATATTTTTTAGGGTTTTGTTACCAACATTCTTCAAAATATCTTTTTGTTAATGCTCCATAGAAGAAAGTCATCAGGTTTGGGACGACATGAAGGCATGTAAATGATGATTGGGTGAACTAAAGATAATTCAGTACCAAAAAATGCTATAATTTTATGATATAAATAGATATTTTGCAGTAATGAGAATGAGATTTTTTAGCATTATGGTAAAAAAAAAAATGTGCGTAGTTGTCATAAAAATAACGTTACAATCGATCATTATAATGAATGTAATGTTATTTGTACAAAATGTACTTTCGTATTTCGTTCGTTTGATTTTTGGGGTGAAATATACGGACTAAATCAGTTCTTGACCAGTTTAGTGAGATTCAGCCGTAAAGCTGTTCTGGCATCATTACTTTCGGAAAAACACATTCCTCTGCTAATGAGTTACTGGTGGTGAATCCAAGTCATCTATTTAGACCAACTCAATTGTGAGAAGGCATGAAAAAGCGAGATGTGTGTTCATCGTTTACCCTGGGAGGAAATCCACTTACCATCGATTCCCACAGAAATTTTATTTAAGACTTTAAGGAACAAACGCGGCAAAGAGACGGAGAGACAGAAGAAGAGTGGAAGAAGTGACTGACCATTGATCTTTCAGATCGATCAACATGTTAAGAGTATTAAAGTGGGATTATAAAGCGGGTAAGGGAGCTTTCGGCGGCTTTCGGCCCTGTAGAGAGGAAGGCCTTACCTTGACTGTTTTTTTCACGGGTTGACATTTTAGCTGGGTATGGGACAGAAATAATAATCTCTCAAAACACAAACACAGAATGATAGACAAGAGACAAGACCTGTCAGGAGTTTTTGAGATGGGTGTGATCATTAGAAAGAACAAATGAGAAACCACAAGTCAAAGGAATGCAGCTTGTGTGAGTCTTTGCCAAGATTAAAATGACTTGGAGGATGGAGGTGGTGCTCACACCTGTACTGTTCTCGGCCCAGGGCTAAATCCAGCCTCGGGATAAAGTCGTTCCAGGGCATGAGCCTCGGGTTAAGAGTGCTTTTCAGTGTCGCTTAGTATTTGGCATTGTCCCAGGGCAAGATTATCAGAGGCGTTCATTTACACTTACGAAATGCTTAAATGATTTTACAGATCTTACTGTGCAAACGACATGTACGTGAGAAATTTGTATTGATTTAATGTGCACAAAAGGTCTGACACCACTGTGGTACAGGAAATGAGAGGAACACATGAGGAAAAAATGAAGTTGAAACATAACAGATCACGTAAAAGGCAAAATGAGACTTTACCTTGGCTGATGACTGGATCTCTGTGTCTAAATGGGAAGAAAACCAAAATATTGTTAATGACAAGACAAAAAGTGAGTAATGAAAAAATAAAAATGAATTTTACTGTCATCATCTGATTTGCTCACTCTCATGATGTGAACCTAATGTGAAGTGTTACCAAAAATCACATAAAAGCGCCACGAGCGCACCATATCATGAGTTATACGTTCTTTGAACGACCGTGCAACTTTTGGCCATCCCTGGCAGGAGACTTGGAATATAGCACACTTTATGATAGTTTTATGTCAGTGTTTTCACATACATTTTTAATTTTCCTGGTTGGAAAAGAGCGTATCGGAGATTCTGCGTGACTTTTGGAGAAAAAAAAATAACATAAGGGTGCATGAAGAATTGTCAAGCAAAAAGCAAGTGCCATAGATCGATTAGATTATTTGCACTAACACATGACTAGGCCCAGATGGAATCGGTGGACTTTTTTTGCACGTTGTGTGCTGAAATTGGAGGAATTTCATGGAATGAATTCAGGCCGTGATTAAAAATTAGCTGAACAGCACGTACTAAACTAAATATTGGTAGCTGAAAGCATATTACCCAAAATAAATAAAACATGGAATGCTTCGAGTATCGGCGTAACGTCCAGAACGATGTGCATTCCAATTCGCTGGAAATCTGTGTTTTTTCCAAGTCAAGAAAAATGACTCAAAAATCCTGAAGCATTTCACAACACTGGTGAAAATAAAAGACTTTTTTGGTCCTTTTTGGACGGCTTTTATGAGGACTCATGTCCACAAAGTGGGTGGAAGGAACCGAACACGTACTTCTCTGCGTTCTTCACCACTTTGGACAGCAGTTTGGAGGTAGAGGCTGCTTTCACCAGCTTATTCCGGTTCTCCTCTCCACTGTCCCATGTGCTACTCTGAGAACGCTCCATTCCTCCACCACGCTTCGCACTGCTACCCCTGCTGGAGAAGCAGACGACACAAGAAAAACATGTATTTCGTTGGAAAAGGAAGCAACAGCAGAGAAGCTGAAAAACAAGTCCAGGGGAGAAGTTGAACATTTAGAGGAGAGGTATTGTGAGCTTGGAGGTGAACAAGCTACCAAATTTGTTCTGACAATTTTACTTGAGTCTTTATCCAGGTCCTCCAAACACAAATACCCACTCCTCCAATTAGGTTAAACTGGAAGGCAGAAGTCAAAGATGCATCCCTCAGGGAAAAGATCATGCATATGCCAAAGCATAATCCACTCGACGGTTAGTACACACTGGGGAGCTGAAAACTTTAAAACCCAGTCCTTAGGTAAGTTGCATGAGATTGTTTGGGGGGGAAAAAGGCGCCACACAGCCAAGCTGAAGAAAGGCAGAGAAGGAAACACATCAGAGATTTAGAAAGGGAAAGTAGAGGAGCGTTATCCTCGCGAGAAGCTGTATGCAAGAAGACACCGTTAGCAAACTTGTTTTCTGGACCATCCCTTCTACGGGAGTGAACGGGAGGCTTGTGTGGGGGATTGTGGCATTGACGGAAAAGCAAGTAGAGGCCAAAAAATAATTCATTAATGATGGATAATCATGGAGCCTGAGTTTTAGCCACTACGCCAATCTTCCTCACCTTACACTCTTAAAGATAAAGCTTCCACAGTGAAGCGATAGACTTTAGGTTCCCGAAAGATCTCTCCATTAAAGAATATAATAATAATCTAAAGAAGTATACCTTTTGCAGGCTGGAAAGGTTCCAAGGATGTTTCTTGTGGAACCAGAGACGCCAGTAAAGAAGCTTTACTTTTAAGAGTTAGGCAGAGAGTATATAGCTGAAGGTTTGGTAGAAGTGATCCAGAAACTCACAGAGGTACACACACAAACATTTAAGCCCAAAGTATACTTTGTTTTTTTAATCGTACGCTAGGGTGAACCTCATCATCGGCATCGGTTCTTGTTGTGCTCCTTGAACTTTTTTGGACTAGTTAAAAAAGAAACGGAGGAGATGGAACAACAACAACACACTCCTCAACAAAAGATGGCCAACGTTGTGTGAGGGAGATACATGAAACACAAGAACAAAGACATTTTATCACTTCTGGAGAGAAATAGCGCAGACACCGGACAAAAATTCTACTTTCTGGATGGACGCCTATGCTAAATGTTTGCGTCAAAACTCAAGAATACTTTGGGCTTAAGACAATTAAATCTGTCGGAGCTGTAGCACAGTACCTCCAACCTCACCAAACATCGGAGTAAGAGAGGAGGGAAAGAAACGGATAGTACTCCGGGGCAGAGCGGACACACTTCCACGTGAAAAACCGGCTCCATATGGGGCCACTTGGGAGGTATAAAGGTGTGATCACATGACTCTATTGTCAAATGCCATTAAAATTGGAATGGTTTACCATGGTACTAGCTCAACAGGACTTGGTCTAGATTTGGTCTATTAGCTCCACCAATTGAGTTTTGCTGATTAGCTGCATTACTTTACGCGTCCCCAAGCAAAACTAGTATGGGTAACTGCAGCTTGGAGTAGTGGGCGTGTCTAGCGGTAGGGGCGTGCGGTTTCTGATTGGTGAAAGGACTATTGGTGTTGGCCAATTAGCGGTAACCATACATTTACGTAAATTCCTGGCAGCAGTAAGACGTGGCGTGTGATTCGTCATAGATTGTTATACGTTTATCTATGCGATTAATGCTTTATTTATCATAGATCTGTATATTACGATAGCTAAAATACGATGCTTTTTGTGTGTGTGTGTGTGTGTGGGTCGGTGGATGTGTGCGCGCGTTTTTGTGATTTATGAGGAAACGATGTTTTATTAAAAATGTAAAAATGCAGAATGTTTTCTGTGATGGGTAGGTTTAGGAGTAGGGGTAGTATAGGGGGATACAATGTACAGTATAACAACAATTACACCTATGGAATGTCCTCACAAACCTGTGTGTGTATGAGACCTAAACTCGCGGTGATGACGTCAGTTCTGAAGGCACTTTAGAAAGCAATTTTTAAAAACTTGAATGTAATATTCTTAAGATCATTGCCGCTGTTTTGACATTAAAAGAATGGAATTTGGTTGTATAGTATTACGTTTGATTTATTGCTTTCTGTAGGCCAATAGCGATTCAAGAGTATGACTCTCCTTTATGCGGAACAGGCAGCTTTCGTGACCAATGAGAAACCGTTCGGCACGCCCCCTACCGTTAGACACGCCCCTTACTCCAAGCTGCAGTCGCCTCTGTCTCAAGTAAAACAACATCAAATTAGTGCTAACAGAAACCATTCTAGTTTAACATTAACATTTATGCAAGTTTTTGGTTTATAAGCAGAAACAACATGCAAATCATCTTAGTTGGCAGTCCACCTGCATTTACTGCTCTTTCTAGATCAATAAATAAATAAAACATCCCCACGTATCTTGCATTACTGTTATAGACGTCTCATTAAAAAACTTCGCTAGTTCATCGTTTGCGGAGGCCTTTTCTACGTCATGTTTCTGCGGTCAGACCCCGGCTAATAATTTTCTCGTTGCATCGTCTGAGAAGCACGGATCAGGCCACGAAATGACATTAAGGAGACGGCTAATTGTTTTTTCCGCTCCTCTTTAGCTAATTGGATGGGACAGCTTGCGGAGTCAAGATGAAGAACTCAGCAGGCGGGTTCTTGGGTTATTAAGTACGGACTAGAATGGTGTTGAACGTGTTTGCCTGATTACTCTGTGGATTATTAAGCAAGAACTGAGCAAGGTCTGAGCATTGAAGGGACGTCACATCTGCTTTCCATTACTTTCCTCTTCTGGGTGGATCAATCTGTGTGATTCAGAGCATAACAGACACATTCTGACCTATACTGCCGGCCTGGATATTTTGCATAGCATTAGGGACAAGAACCGATAAATGATGGGAAAACAAGATGGAAAGCAAGAGTTTGTTTAGATATAATCATTTTATATCTTTTTGTAATCATCAGTACTTCCTTTTTTGTTCTTCAAATCAAATGTTTTAATTTATCTTGGAGGTGGTTGGACTTTTAGGTCACACGTTTAAGAAATCCCTATGGAGAAAATACTTCCGGAACATATCTTGCACTCTAATGATCTTGATATCGATTGAGGAAGCGTGTCAGCCCTGCCCCTCGGCTTCACGTCAATAGGTTGCGAAACTGCTGCAAGCAGATTGCCAAACGCCGTTCGAACGCAGCCAGAAATCGCACGGCTGTTGGGAGGAACCTTTTGGCTGGGGCCGACCCCTTGTTCTCCGAGGCTTGTCTTTGGGGCTGTGGGGGATGTGGGGAGGGGGGGTTGCTGGAAGGGGACGGTGCCTGAGGGGTGCTGGGCGCTGAGGGGGGTTTATCGTTAGTCTGTGGTGGCTCCTCTTTCTCCTTGATCCCCTCCATCGGAGGCTTGTCTTTTTTCCGCTCTCCACCGCTGTGAAAATAACATGCAGGTCAACAAAGGAAGTTTTGATGCACGTGAAAAGATGAGGAGAGATCAAACGCTCACAGACATTCAGATGAATATATTTCTGCAGGCTGAAAGAATATCGCACATTAAACAGAGCATCTGATTGGGCAAACATTTGAATGTGGCGTCAGTGC